>JBBPTV010000186.1:0-36214 GCA_038094275.1 Tubosaeta brunneosetosa | reverse complement strand
AGTCATGTGCTGCGAGGGCTTCTTCTCGTGCCTTGGACAGGGCGATCAATCTATCAGATAGAGCGGGGATGAATGTTTTACCCAGGGCAGGGAATGATCGGGGTTCGTATCCAAGGAGGAGGGAGAATGGAGATGACTTGGTGGAGCTATGGGGGACGGAGTTGTGATGGAATTCGGCGGTAGTGAGGAATTCCAACCAGGAGTGGGGATTGTTGGCGCAGAAGATACGGAGGTAGGTTTCGAGTTCTTGGTTAGTACGTTCTGTTTGGCCGTTGGTCTGGGGGTGATACGCAGTGGAAAGTCGGATGTCGTATTGGAGGAGGCGAGCGAGTTCTAAGGCAAACGCAGAGGCAAACTGTGGACCACGATCCGAGATGATAGAATCGTAAAGGCCGAAGTGTTTGAATACGTTGTCGAAGAAAAGTTTGGCGACTCCTGCAGCGTCAATGGTTTTGTTACAAGGGATGAAAATCACCCCCTTTGTAAGGCCATGGTCGACCACGACCATAATAGAATCGAAATCAGAGGACAATGGGAGATCTGTGATAAGATCAACGGAGATTTGTTGAAATGGCAAAGACGATGTGGACGGAATCGGGTTCAGAGGAGTGATGGTGGGGTGAGTATTGACCTTGGATTGTTGACATACAGCGCATCCAGCGACAAAGTTTTTAACAAAAGTGCCGAGTCCGGGCCACCAGAAATCTCGTTCTAGGATGGCTTTCGTGCGGAATTGACCAGCATGTCCAGTGGTGGGAGATGAGTGAATACTGTGGAGGAGTGTGGAGCGGGACGAGGGTGGAACATATAGGTGACCTTTGTAAAAGAGGTGGCCGTTATCGAACGACCAGTCTTGGAGCGAGGAACGAGGGAATAGCAGTGTGGCATCCTCCATGGCTTTGATCACACGGAGGACAAGTGGGTCGGACGAGGACGAGGATCGGATGTGGTCAAGGAGAGCAAGGTCAAGGGCGTTGATGATAACAGGGTCTGGGAGGATAGATGCGTCGGTGTTGTCGGCAGAGGTGTCAATGGAGTCTTTTCGGGAAAGGGCATCAGCTGGACCCATCTGGGTTCCAGGGGTTACTTTCCAGACAAGGTCGAAGTCGAGGAGGAAAAGGGACCAGCAGGCTTGACGACGGGAGAGTTTGCGAGGGTCTTTGACAAAGGAGAGGTTTTTGTGATCTGTGATAATCATGACGGGGTGTGAGGTTCCAAGGAGATATTGTCTCCATTCCTCGAGGGCGAGGATGACAGCTAGGAGTTCTCGGTCGTAGATGTCGTAATTTCATTTGGCAGGGGAGAAAGTCTTAGAGAAGTAGGCACAGGGGTGGAGGTCACCGTTGACATCGGCTTGGAGGAGGACAGCTCCAGAGGCAATGAGGGAGGCATCGGTCATGATGGAGAAAGGACGAGATGTGTCGGGGAGAGCGAGGACTGGGGCGGAGCAGAATTGGTCAATGAGTGTTCGGAAAGCAGCTTCTTGGAGGGAAGTCCATAACCAGGGTTCGTTTTTGCATGTGAGTAGAACAAGGGGAGCAACGATGTTGGAGAAGTTGGGGATGAACTTCTGGTAGAAGTTGGCAAAACCGAGGAAACTGCGAACTCCTTTGACAGAGGTGGGAGGTTTCCAGTCCTTGATAGCGGCGAGTTTGACAGGGTCCATCTCAAGGCGTCCTTGACCGATGATCATGCCGAGGTATTCCATCTTGGGGGTGTCGAAGGAGCATTTGGAGATCTTGAGTGAAAGGCCGTGTTTTCTGAGTCGTTGTAAGACTCGACGTGTCCAATCGTGGTGGAGTTCAATGTCGTCTTTTGTGTGGATGCCTAGGTCATCCATGTAGATTTTCAACCAATGCTCTGCAAGCATATCCGCAAAGATATGGTTCATGAAGGCTTGGAATGTGGGTGGAGCGTTATTGAAGCCGAAGAACATTACTGTGGGTTCGAAAAGTCTGAGCGGGGTGATGAATGCCGCTTTCCATTGGTCCTCCTCGCGAATCCGAATGTTGTTGTATCCCCAGCGTATGTCAAATTTGGTGAATATGGTTGAGTCCTTCATGTCATTGATGAGATCAGAGATGAGAGGAAGGGGATACGCGTTTCAGATGGTGAACGAGTTGAGGTAGCAATAGTCTTGACAGGGGTGAAGAGAACCATCTTTCTTAGGAACGAAAAAGAAAGGGGATGCTTGTGGAGACTTGGATGGGACAATGCGACCAGTTTTTAAATGTTCTTCGACAAAGAGACGACACGCTTCTTTCTCAGCGGGGTTTAGCAAGTAGACTTTGGCAATTTTCGGGACGAACGTGGGTTTCAGTTCAATGGTGTGATCGTAGGGTCGGTGGGGAGGCAGAGTGGCGAAGGTTTTCTCGGAGAACACGTCTTCGAAGTCTTGGCACCAGGATGGGATTTCATGTTCTTGTTTGGCCGATTGTTGAGCGAGTTGGGTCGAGAGGGTTACCTTGTTGATCTCATTCCGGGGCGGACTCTCACGAAGAGGTACCACAGCGTCCCGGAATGGAGTTTCTGGGTCAATACTTACTGTTCCATTGATCCAATCGATGGTGGGGTTCCATTGTTTAAGCCAGGGCATACCTAAGATGATCTGTCGCTTGCCGAGGGCAACGACCATGAGATCGAGTTGGTGGTCGAGGGAGGAGAGTTGAGCATTAGCTTGGATCTTGTATTTTATAGCTCCCTTTTTGTTCGGAGAGCCATCCACGTTGTAGGCCATGAGTGGTTTTGGGAGGGATCTAATCCCCATATGAAGGGCAGGGACGAGGCTAGGGTCGATGAAATTACCAGTCGCTCCGCAGTCTAAGAGAGCGACAGTCGAGACAGATTTCGATGCGGCCTGTAACCAGATGGGCAATCGGATGGTTCGTTGGTTGGGTAATCCTTTGAAAACATGGGGGGAAAGCGATGGTGTCAATGGGTCTTCTCCGGTCAAGAAGTCTTGGACGGCATAGATTGCAAGTTCCTCATCAGAGGGTTCTTCAACGGTGGGTTCGCAGGGAGTGTTCGAGGTTCAAAGGGGTTCAAGTTCTCCAACGTAGGCTTTGAGTCTTTGAAGGCCTTTGGTAAGGTCCTTCTTCGAGGTACGAAGTTTGTCGAGGTAAACATCGACGACAGAGGTGGGTTTGGAGGTCGAGGGCGTCCCGTATACAGTTTTCAGGACTTCTAGGATTGTGGTTTCATCCACTCCACGTTTACGTAGTTTATCATAGTATGTGCTCAGAGCGCCAGTGGGCCTGGAGGGTTCAGGGTCAAGGTGGGCTATGGTCTCAGTGGGACAGGTATTCTGTGGGCGGGGTGGCGATGGTTTAGTGCCTAAGCACTCAATGGCGTTGTGGCCTTTCTGGCGACAGTGGAAGCAAAGGCCGAGTTTAGCGCATCTGATGCGCTCTTCTGGGGAGAGTTTCTTGAGTTTGACGTAGGTGACGTCCATGGTTGCTATGGGAACTCGTGACAGTGGTTGAGGTGGTGTCGAGTTGCTGGGGAATGCCAGGGACCAGAGTATTCAAGGAGGACGATGTTGCTAAGGTTTCTGAGACAAGGGACGAACGAAAGTTCGCTAGGGGTGAAGGCTTGGGGATCCTTCCCAATCTAGAATCGCTAGATCTTGGTGACAATGGCTGGGACAATGGTTAAGATGATGACAGTGATCGGCCGTCCAATGGTTGATCTAGATTGACTAGATCCTGGGGTCGGTGACTATGACAATGACTATGGCTAGGGTGACGACGATCGGTCATCCGATGGGTTCAAATGGGAAGACAGTGACGATGGTAACGACGATCGGTCGTTCAATGTTTGCCTGAAGGCACAATGGGTGTCAGTGACAAGGGGAGGTGGTGGGGTAGGCCCTGCTCCGTAACAGGAGGGGCTGAAGGACACTCTGAATCTTTTGTAACGCTAAGCGTACTCAAGAGGGCGTTCGACTTAACCCAAGAGAGGCGGACGCTCACAAAGAGGTACCACAGCGTCTCTCCTAGCAAGCTAAGTGCGAACCAAAGACAGAGGACCGAGGACGATGACGAGGAGGGCACACGGGTCTTGAGAATCGCTCAAGGACAGAGAATGAGTACAACAAGGATCGTAGACTCAAGATGAAGGACTTGGAGCAAGGAACTTGAGAGTCCTTGGACAAAGGATGTTGACTAAGACTGAGGACAATGACGGGGAGCTCAGAGGACTCAAGAATCGCTCAAGGACAAAGAATGAATATGCAGAATGACGTAGATTCAGAGTGAGGAACTATAGTACAGGCGATCAGGTATTTAACAGTTCCAATCGTGAGAGAATGGAACGCTATGGAATGTTATGGAATAAGGGGAAACATCGCTGTCGTGAGAGAGGCGGCTGCGGAGCTAATCGTCCAATGAGGGAGCAAGATAAGACAAGATAAAAGAAGGAACTATGGAGTCGAGTCATCTACCTTGGAAAGGAAATGACAACACGCAGAAGTCATTGGAAGGTGAAAGGTGAGAGGACGAGACGATAGTTCAGGATACTACTCAGGGGAAGAAGATAAGCCTGAGAGATAAAGATAAGAGTCATCACCCGAAGGAAGTGTTGATGGCCTCAAGAGGAAGTCTTTGTCGACGACGAAAAGAGAAGAGACTGGTGTGAAGAGATGAGTGAAGTGTTCGTGAATAGACAAGAAGAAAGGAAGAGGAAAAAGATTGTAACAATAACTGTTGGTTTGCAGCACATGCCACCCCTCTCGTCGTCCTTGATGAGGAGCCTGTTATCGAGGAGACTACTTGAGCCAGGAGCTCAAATCTACAAAGGGGATAATGTTACAATTTTCTTCCTTTACCATTCTATCCTCTTATTTTGTGTTCTTCATCCTATTGTAGTTCTTCCTCTCATGTTTCGCTATGCTTATGAACATTACCTTTTCATCATTGGGATGTCTCAAGTGAGTCTCATCTTTCTCTCTTGCTCTCTCTGATTCTATTGGATGATAACCTCTGCAGTCGTCTCTCTCACGACAGCTTTGTGTTCCCATATTCCATGATGTTCCTTTACATTCTATCTTCTCATGATAGAATCGTTTATATACCAATCGCCATGTACTTGTAGTTTCTTTACTCTGAATCTATGCTTTCTGTTGTACTCATTCTTTGTCCTTAAGTGATTCTCAAGACCTGTGTGCTCCCTGGTCATCATCCATCATCCTCTGACCTCAGTTTGCACTTAACTTGCTAGGAGAGATGCTGTGGTACCTCTTCGTGAGCATCCACATCTCTTGGGTTAAGTCAAACACTCTCTTGAGTATGCTTCACATTACATTGGGCTTCAGGCAGAGATGTATGTGGCAGTGGACATTGCCTCTGTCCAGAAGGATTTGGGGGGCTTGGAATCTTTGAGCATGGAGTTTGTGAGGAAGGACAATGTTTGATTCATGCACTTCACAAGTCTGTTTTGTTCCAGAGTGTACAGTGTGGAGGTTTCTAGGATGGTGCCTTCATTTCTAAGTGTGTCCTTGAAGTCCTTATTTGTGTATTCGCTTCCCCTGTCGCTCTAAACAAACTGGACATGTAGTTCCAATGGACATTCCATGCCAATCTCCATGCAAAAGAAGTTTTTGACATCAGTTCTCCAATAGAGGTATGTGTCATGAACATTGCTTTTGTGTTTTAGGAAGTAGATCCAAGGAAATCAACTGTAATCATCAATGATTAGGAGTCAGTACCTGAAACCTTCCTGGGACTGCAGAGTTATCGGACCCCTGACATCTGTATGTACCATTTGTAGGGGTGCAGATGTTCATGGGGTTTTGTGTGATTTGAATGGCATTTTCTTTTGCTCACCCATGGTACAGGGTTCACAGAAAACTGGCATTCCAGTGAGTTTGTCAATATCATGAAGTTGACCTTTTCATACCATGCTTTGGATCCATGGTACAGAGATATGTCTGAGTCAGCAATGAAGAATGTTCATATCTACTGAGGTGAGACTTGAATCTGGGATTCTTTTCAGAGTTGCGGCAGCATGGTAAAGGCCATCCTTGTGATTTCCTAGTAAGGTGGTGTAATGTCCTTTCTTCATGGAGCATGAGTTCAACTTTCTGGGGAATAGAGTGCAGAATCCTAGTCTGGACAGTTTGGATATGAAGATCAAAGAAAGCACAAATTCCAGTACACGTAGGACATTGCTGAGGGAGACTTTGTATCAGTGCTCACCTATGATTGAGTGGAGGATAACTGTTCCAATTCCAGTGGCTTGTATGACAGAGTTGTCTCCAAATTGGATTGGACATGTAGGGGATAGTGCAGAGTATGTTGTGAACCAGTTTTGGTGAGGAACCATGTGGGACATTGCTTCAGAGTCAATTATGATCATTTGTATTTGTGAGGACTTCAGATCAGACGAGATATAGGTCTGAATGTGTTGGTATAAGGCACAGTCTACATGATCACTAGTTACATTTGTCTTATCCAGAGGGTCAGAGTTTGGACTAGGGCTCTCTACTGCATTTACTTTCTCCTTTTTGTACTTTTCCTTCAACTCTTGTAGCCACCATTTTGAGCTTCTGCATTCCTCCATGCTATGTCTGTTGATCTGATGGTACTCACAATGCTTCAACCCCTTTTTCTTCCATTCTCCTTTGGTGTTCATGGAGTGAGTGGAGTCGGGCTTCATGGGTAGTTTGAGTCTTGCATCTTTGGAGAGAATGCAGATTTCAATAGAGTCAAAAGTGAGTTTGCTCTCATCAGTGGTGTTGATGACTGATAACATGAAGATGCTCCACTCCAGGGTTTTTGGGAGTGAGTGAAGGAGAATGAAGGTGAGGATCTTGGGATCAACAATGTATTTCATATCTGCCAGTTGGGTTTGCAGAGTATGGAGGGAGGCAATATGCTCAGGGAGGTTTGACTTCCTGTCCCACTGTGATGCAAAGAGTTGGCAGTACAAGTGATAGGCAGAGGGAAGGTCCACTTTCTGGTATAGAGCTAGAAGGGTGTTACACTAGGCATACTCCGGAGGATGTTCAACTTAACACCAGAGAGGTGGACACTCATGAAGAGGTACCACAGCATCTCTCCAAGCTAGCTACATAAGTGCGAACTGAAGACAGAGAACAAAGGATAATGATGAGGGTCGTACGATGACAACAAGGAGGTTCACAGAACTTGAGAATCGCTCAAGGACAGAGAATGAGTATGCAAGAACCACATAGATTCAGAGTGAGGAATAGAAGTACAGGGCAAACAGTATATAAGTATTCCTATTGTGAGAGAATGGAATGCTATGGAACATGATGGAACAAGGGGACACATCACTGTTGTGAGAGAGACAGCTGCAGAGCTAATCGTCCAATCAAAGAGGGTTTACATAAGTGAAGTAAAGTGAATGATGGAAACAACAGAATGAGATGAGAGAAAGAGAAGAAAAATTGTAACAGAGGGCATCATAAAGATCTTTTGTGGAGGTGTGAGACTTGGTCTGCAAAAGGATGCCGTTGGAGATGTGGTCTTGGATGATACCATGAGCCTTTTCATCCTGTTTAATCCATTTTCAGACTTCATCTCCAGAGCTGACAGGAGATGTTATTGAGGTAGAGCTGCCTTGGGTTTTGGCAGAGATTGAGCTACCAGCAGTGGGACAGGTGTCTGTGCCAAGTACAACTTCTAATACCTTCTCTCTGCAGAGTTTTGTGGAGATGCACAGTTTCCATACTTGGAAGTTACTTGGTCCAAGTAGGGTTGGGCACTCGACAATCAAGGAGGTTTCAGAGGGCATCAGAGTTGGTCAGGGTGTGATAATGGTTACACTGCATGGGCGGAGTTGTGCAAGGTCACAGGGTACTTTTGCTAGTGTGCTAGCAGAGCTCATAACCTGTTAAAGTAGGGCAGCAATTGCCCAAGTAAGACAGAGTAAATACCAAGTATTAGGTAGCTAAGAAAAGGCTCTCACCTCAGACTGTGCTACAAGTATCGAGCACAACTGAGGTGAGAGGAGGGAGTCAAAAGGATTAAATAGTGTCAAAGACAAGTGTGCACTTAGCTCCAGAAAACTCCAGAGTGGAATAGGTGAGAATAGGTGTACTGGATTAGGAAATACTAAAGGTGCAGCAACACATATTCAGAGAAAGTAGGAGTGCCACCAAGTGATCAACACATTGCAAGACTATGCTATAATGGGTATGAATAAGTCTGAAAGAGGTTAAATGAGAAATGAAAGAGAAAGGGCTGAAGTTGGTGTGTTCACAACTTCAGAGTTGTCTGGAGCTTATACTCTGACAAGAACCTGCAAATTGTTGAAGGTCAATGGGCTTAAATGCTCATTATTAGCAGCTGTGCTGCTAATTGTTTGCAATGCCTGGAATTCTCCAGGCATCACCATCTGTACCAGAAAGGATATCCCTAGAATTATCTTCAGGGTTGTCTCTGTTCACCTTTGCCTTTGCTTTCTTTTTAACCTTCTGGAGGTTAATTTGGGGTGTCAGGGGTGGTCTATCAGATTGACAATGATTGTTGTCAGATGGAGGCTCACCTCTGCCAGTGGGCAGCTTTTCAGCCACCATCTTCACAATGCTGCAGGCAATAGTACAGCTCATTGCTGTACAAGGCACTAAAAAAGTTGTAAGGGGTGGTAATCTCCTTGGTTAGTATCCTGTGGCACTCTTGTCACACAACTAGTGTGAACCATGTTTATTGTACAGTGAGCAGATATAGGAAGCAGGGTAAGAAGATTACTCTCTAAGGGTGAGTTCTACTCACCCTTTATACTACAGCCATTTGACATCAAGTGTCAAATGGCTAACAATGGTAACAATTATGTAAGCACACACTACATGTGCATGCTGTCAATAGTCAAGTAGAATAGGGGGACCCTATCGGTCCCCTTACACATACTCTGCTCACCACCTCACTTCATCCTTGATTCATGCTGAGACCAAAGATTGCTTGATGCAGAGGTTAGGATAGACTTCCTGAAAATGTTTGATGGTTTTTGTCTGGACTTCACCATTGGCATTGTGCCAGTCCAAAATCTCAATCTGCTGTTGTAATGTCACATTTTCTTTTTTCCCCAATGCCACTGGCCACTTGGGCTTATCAGTGAGAGTGGTGGCTGCTAGGCCTGCAAACACTGCACTCAGTATAGTGTGCCATTAGCAAGCCTAACACTCATGCTTCCATTTTTTTGATGGAGGCTTAGTTTGACCCCCTCCTGCAAGTCTCTTGAGTTTTTGAACAATTGCTTTATCCACTGGATTCAAATCCCTGAGGCTCTCATTATAATCAGAGGCCTTCTCCAATAACTTGACCATCCATACTTCATCTACTGGGTTCCCCTCAGGCAAATAATTTTGTAATGGAAAATTCCATGGGAGTTATCCATGCCTTATTATGGGTTTTGGGGGGGGGGGAAATAGCTATGGGGCATGGGTTACAACAGAGTATGGGTTATCCATAGCAAATCTCTGCAAACCAACTCAGGAAATGGAAAAAGGTATGGGATTTCACAGAGTATGGGTTATCTGGGGTATGGGTTATATCAGAGACTACTATATCAACAACTTCATGTCACATGTCAATCCTATGATAAGTGACAGTATCTGTCATCTTGGCATGTCATATGAGATATCCCAGAGGTAGTAAATGAAGTACTGGGATATTCCATAGAAGAGTAAATGGGGTGCTGGGATATTGTTATGGTCTCATTATTTTCACTTTATGCTTTCACATTTCATCTTTATCTTATCATGCTTAGGATCTTATCAAGGGTCACAGCCATGCCATGCAGTAAGTGCTGACTTGATATGTGTTACAGCCAGGCTGTGCCTTAAGTGCTGACACATTCCTGATCCAATCTATGACTCACTTTCATTTCTCTGGAACATGTTTCATCTTTTAATTTCTGACTCTTCCATTCTGCCACACCTCATGTGTGCCTCATGTTTCTTATCTCAGCTGTGTCCACAGCCTTACATGTGTTTCACTCATGTTCTTCATTTCCATGCTATGCATGGCTATGCCTCTTATCTCTAGGGTTTAGGGTATTCCATATTAGTGACTCATCAGTAGATTTGGTCACAACATGTACATACACTTAGGATAGTATATAAAGGCCAAGGGCTTGCCTGGGATGTCTCCCCAGTCAAGTTCACTTGAAGTTTTCCTTCATACTCTGAGTGCTTTCCTCTTTTCTTGGCAAAGGTTGCTGTGTTCTGAAGTCAATGTCTTTGCTCAGTTGAAGTCATTTCAGATATCCCAAGAAAGATAAATGAGGCACATGAGATATACCATAAGAGATAAATGAGGTACTGGGATATTCCAAGGAAGATAAATGAGGTATATGGGATATCCCATAAGAGATAAATGGGGTACTGGGATATCCCAACAATGATAAATGAGGTACATGGGATATCCCATAAGAGAGTAAATGAGATACTGGATATTCCAAGGATGATAAATAAAGCATATGAGATATCCCATAAGAGAGTAAATGAGCCCTAGGATATCCCAAGAAAAATAAATGAGGCATATGGGATATTCCAGGAAAGATAAATAGATAGATAAGATATTCTGAATATAAAATATGGCTGTGATCTAATAGCATTTTCTAATAAAAGATACAATTATAGCAAATTACATATAAGTGCTACATATATAAAGGACCCCTGACACCTTAATATATGATGGGATAATGTTGAGAATATTTTATCCCAGAATGGTGCAGGTGGGATAACCCATGATAACTTGAGGGGTGATGGGATATCCTAGAGCCTGATGAATAGACCCATGGAAAAGGGACCACTTAGGCTAATAGTTGACCCATATTTTATACACCTAAGAGGTACCCTTTTGAGGGGTGACTGAAGTGCATCCACCAATTCAACAGGTGCATACTTATCACCTTCATAACCAGCTTGGGCACAGTGCTGCTTTTTCTTGATCTTTTGAGCTGGGGCAACCACAGAATGCATTACACACCTAAAAATTCATTATGAACAGATAGCACTTATGATCAGCAACAAGTTCCCATCAATACTTGCCAGGTGGCACTATTCCCCTCACTCTCTTGGAAGCCACAAGCACACATTTTGGTCATTGGATAGTCCCAAGTCCTTGAAAAGGAGACCGGATACAGCTGGTTATGAGCCTAATATCATACAAACATACAACCAACTATGAATATTGCTTTTGGATGAACTTGGCAATAGTCTGGAGCTGGATATTTGATGTTCCCTCATAGATGGCTCCCTGTAACTGTCCTTAGATACACCCCCAATCTGGAATAAAGACACATACTATTTTAGAATCCCTCCAGAATTTCTCGATACCAGTTTCCCGAGTAAACCCAACTCCCCCCGCCCACTCAATGGCCTGACCAGACACACGTTGCGCAATAATACTAGCCCAGTACTTGGCCATCGCAGCCTCCTTGGAGAAAGACTTGCCCTCCTCTTTCCTTCGGGCAGCATTGTAAGTCAGCAGACGAGCCGACTCTATGTCTATAGCGGCTTGGGCGATCTGGAACGCCATACCCTGGAAGGTACCTACGGGTTGACCGAATTGTGTGCGCTGATATGTATACGGAACGGCTTTGTCAAAGGCGCCTTGAGCGAGTCCGAGCATTTGGGCTGCGATTCCTATCCGACCTTCAAGCGTACGGCTCAAAAGATGACAAGAAATGAAATGGAAGAACACGTTACCCTCGTTCAAAATCTCGATCGCGACCTTGTAGCCTTTACCTTCTCCGCCTATTACATTCTCTTTGGGTATGCGTAAGTCATCGAAGTTGAGTGTACACGTTGATGATGCACGAATGCCAAGTTTCTCTTCCTTTTTCGCTATCTTGATCCCCATGTCTTTGGTTGCAATGAAGCAAGTGATGCCCTTATACCCTTTGCTCGGATCAATCTGGAGGATATTAGTCAAAATTCACCCGAGAAGTCACTCCTCATCTTACATTGGCGAATATTAGGAAAATCTCGGCTTCGAACGAATTTGTGATCCACATTTTGGAGCCGTTAATGACCCAGTAGTCTCCATCTTTCTTTGCACGTGTCTGCAGCGCAAATGCGTCTGATCCAGAGGTTGGCTCCGACAGGCAGAAAGATCCGAGCTGCCACGCCATAAGCCACATATACTCAACGGGTAAGAAACCACACACCTTAGACTGAGCGAGTTCTGGAAGCCATTTATTTTGCTGCTCCATCGTTCCGTACTTTCGTAGAATGGTATTTACCAGGGTATTGTGGACGTCGCACATGACCGATACTGAAGGGTCGACTTTAGCAAGTTCTTCGATTGCAATAATGGCTGATGTGAACGAAGACTCGGCGCCACCATACCCAACGCTCGTTTCGATACCCATGAGCTTGTCCACAAACTAGGCTTAGGTTGAGAAAACTCGGATCGGGAAGACGACGTACCCCTTGTTCAAAAAGGCCTTTGATAACGTCCGAGTCCATGCATTCCTTCTCGTCCATTTCCCGGACCTTGGGCCCAATGATTTCATTGGCAAATCGCTTTACTAGACGTACTCTTGAATGCTCAGTTGAACACAAGACAGTTGTCGATTACCAGATTCTCTCAACATCTCCTCTTCTTCTGTGAATGTGTCGAGCGAGTTTGGGGCGAAGCCCTCAGCGAACCGTCTGCATGAGACCGAGAACCCTCTAGACAATAACCTCAACTTTGGAAATGCGACGGAACTTGGTTATAGCTGACAAACCTGGTAGCGCTCAAAGTTACATGTGGTTTGAGTACCCTCGTTGACTGTACGATAGCACGAAGTACGGGAGCCATTGATTAACCAGTTAGGTCGGGGAATGAGAATAAGAGAGAACCAGTACAGGGGACAATCACATGACTGTGCGACCGGATCCCGGCAGGGAGTCCCTGAGGGAACATTCAATGAACAGACCGAATAACTCACAACTTCAAAAGGCCCTGATTGAACTCAACAACCGGGACTCACTCCAGCCTGACTCATCGATCGTTATACGTGAGTGCCGCTACAATTAACTTGTGCTTTGGGCCCATAATATAGCGTCTCCACTGAACTATAAGTTGGATGATATACATGACTCTGATCCATGATTTTGTGTTAGACGCAATTTATTTGACGGGAGGGCGTACGGAGCTCCGAACTGGCAATCCTGGTTCGGCATCTACCTCATACGCTTGTTGGGAAAGTGTAGCATTTATTGGTAGGTATCATAGTCGTTGTGCGGGCTTGCAATCAAGATATCTCACAGATGACTGGCTTGGGCAAATCCATAGCAATGCACATGCATTACCCGGGCTGCTGTCAAAGGCACCCCGAGGCGAACATAAGAAAGCAGACTCCACGATTAAAAGGATTGAAACGTAAAACAACGAAGAGAGCCTGAAAAGATAAGCCATGAAGCGTCGACTCTGCCGTTGCGCCCATATTCCCCCGCTTCGACAAGTGATCCGTTTCATGCAGTTGCATCGCTAGTCTTACCGTTTTCCCCAGATCCACGGGCTTCACCGTTAGTCCCCCGTCCCTTGGTGGTAAGACCAGCAGCTGCGAACCCTCGAGCGGCAAATCCTCCACGGCCTCCACGACCCCTAGGTCCACCTCGTAGACCACTTCGGTCTTCCTTGTCCGTTGCAATTTTGACTTCAACCAAGGATTCATTGATTTTCTGTTCATTGATTTTCTATAACTTAAATGTCAGCCCTCCAGATTCTAACATAGTCGCGGCAGTACCTCGTTGTTTTTCTCAAGGCCATTTTTCATAGCATCCTCATCGCCGAATTCGACGTACGCTATTCTCTGGCTGCGACCTTGCTGCGTATTAGGGTATGACACACGAACGATCTGAAACCGGTTGTTAGCGGTGGGTTGTTGATGAAACACTTCACGCACGCCTGATTGCTCTCCACCGAAGAAGTCGCGCACATCTGTTTCGCTCGCAGGCGCTTGCAACCGAATAAACAGGGTCCATGATGGTTTATATGTCCGTCGCGATGTTGGAGTGCGCGTGCCCGCGCTGTCCGTTGTCGGCGACTTGAGGCCAGCCTCCAAGACGTCAGGTGTTGGGGCCTTGACCGGTTCATCCGGAATGGGCGTGTCTTTCCCCGACTTTGGCTGAGCGGCAGGTGGATCTACAGGAGATGCACTAGCTTCCTCTGCGGAATCTTTGTCCCTCGCCTCGCGGTCTGTACGTTCTTTCTTTTCTTTCTTTTCCCTCCTTTTCTGTCTATCCTTCTCAGCTTTATCGGAGGCTCTAGTCGGGGTACCATTCGTCTTGGTTTGAGGAAGACTTGAAGTCCCTTCCTTTGGCGTGGCCGAAACAATCGGCGACATGGAAGCGAGTGGCGACTTGACTTCCTTTGGTAGAGGGGATGCAGGCTTCTCTGTAGGTACTGGCGTTGAGCCCTTGGTCGGAGGGTTCGCAGCAGTGTTTGGCAACGATGAACTTGTCGAGTTGGGGGTATGTGCGATTGTGCCAGGAGTAGCGGACCGACGGTATGCATAATTGAACCCTGCCGAACGTTAGCGCAAATCATATCTGTTCAAATGAAGTACTCACCTTGGCTCTTGAGCTCGGCACTGATTCGGCCTTCTTTTATGTCCAGGACAAGGGATCCAAAGGCGGCGTCACACAGGTTCCAATTCCAGCAGTTTTTCCAGGCAGGTTCCTCTCCGGTAGCTGTGGGTGGTGCACCAGTTTGCCCCTGAGGCTGTGGAATGCGTTCGATGACAGACAGAGCCTTGTCGAGAAGGATTCGTTGGTGCTCATCGATCACAGTATCGACCTGCGTCTTTACACTATCCCAGACCTTGTCAAATCCTTCCTTGCCAACAGTCAATTTGTGGCGGAACCCTTCGAAATCACCTTGCACGCTGAACTCATTATAGGAGGTAGCATATCGGAAGTGGAGACCAGCAGAGATGGTGAGATCAGCCTTGAGGACGAGAGCGAGTTGAGCAATAATCCCTTCACGACCAGAGCTTGCATGCGTGACTAGGAGGCGCGTCTCTGAGGGATCAAACACCCGTTGCGCGGTGTCGACCAGCTCCCCGATCTGGAGAGCAGTGGTCCACATGGTACCCTGACCACCGGCGATGGTAGCATTTCCATCGCCATTATCAAACATTTTGTGTGGCACGAGAGCACCTCCTAACCCGAGGAGACGAAGTTTGACACCACCCACATCGAGGCAGCGCGTCGTGGCTTCATCCAACACGTGCAAATTATCGATGGCATAAGAAGCGGTGCGGAATTTTTCTAGGATGATAACGTCTTCGCAAGCACCCCAGACTGTAAACACGGGTGTTTGCAACTTGATCTGACCTGAAAGGAGGAGGGGAAATTCAGATACGAGGGAAATATCGACAGTGGAACGAATGGTGGCGGGGGTATTGTCTGTGGATAGGAGATGGGTGCGTTGAGCGGTGGCGATGAGTGGAGAATACATGACGAGGTGGCGGAGGGTGCGGTCATTGATTCGCTCTAGACTGCTACTCTCTGCAAGCGTAGACGCGTCAGAGGGCATGAAAATTATCAAGGAGAAGGAAATGTGGATTACTGACCAAAGAAACCGAAATCGCCGGTGTGGATGATTGCTTTTGCATTGGCTTCGCGCGCGAGATCATTGAGGGCGGAGAGTCGGCCACGGATGTCAGCAATGCAGAGGATGCGACCATGCATGGTGTCGAGCACTTTTGTCTGCGTATTGACCTGATGCATGTGCGCTCTTGGATGAGGAGATGCTGTAGGACGGGTCGAAGTCGAGGCGGGGCGGGACGTGGGCTGCATATTTTTTGGACGAGGATCACAAAGGCAGGGCTTGAGTCGGTCAACAGAGTGGCATCGCCAATATTTGCTCACCCTTCGCTAATTGTTATTATGTAATTGAATATTTCCTCTTTAGGAGTAATCACAATAAATAAATATTCTCCGTTCACTTGGGGGCGACGACGTCGGCGACGATGAGCTCGTAAACGACACGCAGCGCGCGTACACGGTCCCGTCTTATCCTCCAGACCACCTCCGGGCCAATCTGTTTCCGCAGCGGAGCGACACCGACAGGTCTCATTTCACTTACCCTTCCCCACGTCTCGTAGTAGGCTCTGCATGGCCCAGCACAGTCATGCCGCGCACCCGTTCGCGTCCCCCGCTCATGCCTCTCCACCAGTGACCATCTCCGATAAACTCCTCTATTCCACCATCCCCTTGCCTCCAAATTCTCGGATAGCTTATGTCACTCTCCTACCCGCTGCCGACGGTCCTGCCTACGATCTCCTTGAGCTTGGCCGTAGACAACTTGTGTCACGGAATGGTTCCCTTGCTCTGCTTGAGTCAATCCTACCTCGTGTCCACATCGATGGCGCTTCTTCTGTACTCCATGCCTTCACGTTTACTTCCGTTGATCAGTCTGATGCCTGTCTCGCCACACTCGGAGCATTGTCAGTGGAAGGTCTCATCGGTGAGTGCTCTTGCAACCCCTCCCGACTTATCCTGGTGTTTGCGTGCACCGATGCTCTTGTGTATTCCATAACTCACAGAACTTCAAGTTTCGGAGACGTCATTGTTCGACCCCCAAGATCTATATCCTTCTGCGCTCGAATGTACTACACACCCACCCCCTTCTTTCTCTTGCGACGGTAAATCCTCAATCAATGACCTAGAGTTCCCGGCATCCAACCTTTTGCCGCGCATGCCTCTCCGCTTAATCTACTCCCACTTCATAATTGCCCTTCGGAATAGAATCATTGATGACATTACCAAAGCCTCCAGGAATGTTGCTGGAGAACGTTTAGTTCATCGGTTCATGGATGGATTTCTACTTCGGTCTTGCCCCATCTCGAATGAATGGGCAACCGACTGGTTGGATGAGGCGAGACTCAGGTAATACCCCAACCTCAAGGACGTCGCTCGATGCTGACCTTCACAGACCTCTCCTACACTACCAGCTAGAGTTGCACCTCAATACGTCGAGACTGGAAGTATACACACATTTACGGCCAACCGATCTTCTTCCCCTCGACCTAAATCTCCCATTGACTCCCGGCACACCTATAATACTTCTACCCTTCGGGGTCCCATCATATTACTTGGCCGCGTACAACGGTCCCACTTCCGGCATCACCTCCCGATTCGAACAATCACTTACTGGACTCGGCGCGGGCGAATGGAAATCACCCTATGCCACACTACTGCATTTAGAATCAGAGAGTCAGAACGCGTTTCGCTCAGGCACTCCAAAACACCTGGTCCCGACCTACGTCATCGCCTGGATAGCTGTACAAAATAGACAGGGTGAAGACAAGGGTATACCCATCATCTGGCCCCTTCAGTTGTGTCTTTCCTTCATGGCATCCTCCAAATCTGGTCATGCTCGTCGGCCTCTTCCTCACTTGCCGGACTTACCACCTCAGCTTCAACCGTCACCGGCTCCGCCGCCTGTTGCCCTCGCATTGTCTCTATCCGAAGAAAATGACCCCCTTGTCGTTCCTACTTCCTCGATACTCAGTGGACGTCCCATCTCACGTCGTCCTTGTGTGTCGCCCACGTCGGAATCCGTCCGCGCGTTCCGTTCCTTGACTCTTTCAAAGTCATCGAAAGTCGAAGGCGTAGCCGTGGAAATTGGGTTGTATGTAGAATCCGTTGCAAAAGAACGCGAAAGGGAACGTGAGCGGATCAGAAGAGAACGCGAAAATGCACAATCAGGTTCCCCCCGTACGGTGGTGACTCCCACAATGAGTAATAGTATATTAACCCCGGCCTCCGTCACGATAACCCGCAATTCGCTTGCCTCACCCTCTCCAGCTGATGACAGGCACGGGGGAGATACTCAAATACCGACAAACCCTCCACAGGCGCCAATGGACATCACATCAAATGCTAACCTTCTCCCTCCTTATCCTTCCCCCCCTGCTACCGTCGGGAAACAAGTTGCACAACCTTTTCTTTCCACCGCAGAACATACCATCATTACCGAACAAACTACGTTAGCGTCGCAGACGGACTCTACCCCACACCTTGACCCGCCCTTCGATCCATTTTGTCCAATCAGTACCACTTGGACACAGGATTCAAGCGATTTCATGCACCTCAATGAGGCGTATGATATGGGGTTTGACATCCATGCAGACAATATTGGTGCTGGGAATTCCGGTGGAACAACGAGCACAGCCCATGCAAACTCGGATTTTGAGGACGGTTTCGTCTTCACGGAAGATGACTTTGACTTCTTTGACCGACCTTCTGGAGTCGCGCGAACCGCCCGGCCCATCTCAAATCTGCATAGTGAATCTAGCCTCCAACTGGTGGGATCGGCACCGCTGGGATTCCAGCCACCACTCCTTGGAGACGCGACTTTTCCTGCGACATCTACTTTCACTCCAGTTCAACAACAATCATCCCCATTTACTGCCGTTGGAACTACGGACGTCTTCACCCCTCGGTTTTCTGAGCTGTATCGTATGCCGGATTTAATACCTAATGGCACGGAGATAGTGTTGCCGTCCCCAGGGCTTTCCCCGAGCTTTGAACCGACAACACCTCAGGTGAAGTTGTCTCCTGAGCGCAAACAAGAACCTCTCAACCTTTTCGATCCGATCCCGTTCGCCCAAAGTCACATACAATCCGACTCCAAGTACCACATGGGAAAATTTGCCCTTCCAAGCCCCCCGGACGAAGAGGATCGAACGCGGCCCATACCTGGTTCATCGTCACCCGATCTAAACGACCATTGGAAATATCGTTATAATACCGCAACTGATCCCCGCATTGGCCTTGTATGGAAGCTTAGGAAGCTTATTGGAGTCAAGCGAAAGTGCGTCGAACAAGGTTCGCGCACTACGAGGCACCCTAGCTGGTTACACCATAACCCAGAAATAGAATCCTCTACAGACGACGCTGATGATACTTCTGATATTGCATCGGACGATGAGGATATGGACCCTGCTGAGCCTGCTGTCCCTCCTCGAACTTCCACACCACCTCCTGCGTATCTGCCATTTGGACCAACTTTACTGCATATGCAATTCTCTCATCCGTATCTACTTCCCCTCAGCAAACCCCTGCGACCGCCAGGCGCAGCGGTAGCGCCTATGACAATGCCGACACCTGCCCCGACATCTGTTCCTACGCCTGTGTCTCCTGCAGCTGCGCTTGGCGCCGCTTCAGAGAAGTCAAAATCTCTCCAGGCTGCGGGATGTATGATCGCTAGGGAGGTCGTTGAAAATTGTATATTTGCTGATGCCTGGCGGGCCAGTAACACGCGTCGCCCACCACAACGACAGCTAGACGTTTGGCCAGCTGACGTGTCGACCTTGGCTAGCATCGTCCATGATCTCCCTACGCTCGAAGGTCCTGCTGAATTACAGTTCTTACAGCATCGTACGTCTGTTAATTAGGGCAAGAACCACTTACTGACCAAGAAACGTCAGCACTCTCAGACCAAGTACTTCTTCAGCGCATGGACTCACCGATAATGACGGTTGGCAAGGGTGACTCTGTCATTCAGGTGTTACCCGCATCACTGCGTTTTTGGGAGAAACTTGGATTGGCACCGCAAGCAGGCAAGAAAGACGTCACTGCTTTTCTTTTTTTTGAGGATAACAGTGTAGGCAAGCAACCACTGGCAGAAATGTGGCTGGGGAAGCTATCTACAGTGTATAGTGTGCGTTACGTGATGCACCCGGACCCATTGATCGATGCTGACTGCTGTACTTAGGCCCGCCAACTAGGTAATCACACTCCTGGCAACCATCCACTCTGTTCTGTAGACGGCATCGTTGCTTTGCGATTGGATTCCCTTCGTAAATATCTAGGTATGCAACTCCCAGATTCTGAATGCTTCACTGACCTCGTATTTCAGCCTCGTTTGTCACAGACTTGCCTTCTGATCTTTTCAATCTTGTGTTTTACATCGTAATTCCGGACTCGGCTCTTACCCTTGCATCACCTCTACTCCGACAAATAGCTTCAGCAATGAAAAGACTGCAAAAAGTCCGTTCTGACCAGCCCATCGTCCTCCAACTCATCCCCGAACATCATATCACTTCACATGATCTCGGAACCACTGACTTCGAAAAGCTCTGTTTTTCCGTATATCATCGTGTGCCCCAGCCGGTCAACCGTACTATGTCTCGCAGAATATTCAATACAGGAAAAGAGACGCGCAGATTTTTTCGGGATCCAGCGTTTACGCTTGCACGACCTCCTAAGCCTAATGTGCGCTTCAGTTTGGGTCCAGCACGTACACTAGACGTGCTGGACCGTCATACCTTTCTTCATGTTGGTTATAAATTCTCTGCGTGTGGAAAATGGCTTTTGGCAGCTAGTGTTGACCAGCGCGGCGAGTCTTATGATCTCGGGACCTGGTTAACTCAAGACGAGATAGAGCTGTCGACCACCCTGCAGGTCTGGAACTTTGCACTGCAAACGGCTCGAAGCACCAATGTTGAATGGCGCCTAGTGATATCTAAACTAGGGCTTATGTCACCTGCGGAACTTGACGGTTCGTTTTTCTTCTGTTACCAATATTATTTCTAACTTGAATGTTAGCTTGGATCCATCACTTATCAGCAGCATTGTCTTCCTGCCACGATCTCGCACCCTTGCATGTTACTATCTTGTCTGTCGACCAAAGTATTTCTTGGGCGTTTACGCAACCATGCCAACCTAGCACTGGGCATTCTACACCTTCGCGGCGTGCAGCAGGGAAAGATTCGCTGTCTAAATCGCTATACATGGATGTTACCACAGCCACGACTTATGCCGTCTACCCTACCATTCGCATTCCCTTGTCCTCTCCTCCAGCCTACCCTTGGGTGGATTACTCCTTCATCCCTGACCAAGAGGGTGTAACCGTCGCCGAAACGAGTTCTCCCATCCTTCCGATTCGTTCGACTATCCTACTCTACGTTCCCTTCAAGCGTGCAGGCCCTTCATGCTCCACCCTTCACATCCACTTCCTTCATGGCTGTAAATCTCAGGGATCTTCGCTCCTTGTCTCAGACGAAGTGACTCTTCAAGAAATCACGCGAAACTATTACGAACTCGCCGTGCTTGCGAGTTTACAGGGACCTTTTGGATACCCTATCCTTCCACTGCACTTAGCTGCATTGGAATCGATGCAAGATGCTCTTAGGCAGGAAACTGAATAGCTCTCCGCGACGCTTAACTTTTTCGCGTTTTTTTCTCTGCTCGTTAGATGTTGTTGTCGAGTATTGCTTTACACACCGGTCTTGGTTCCACATTGCTGTTGTATCCCTACCTGTCGTCATACCATTGCATCTTTTATCTATCCTTATGCGTCAATCCACAACAATGTAGTTATCACTCTAATATAGCTATTGTTCTTGAGATACTACTGCACCTTCTTCTCTGGGGCGCTGTAATCCTTCGGCGCTTCGGAACGTAAAGTGGATTGTATACTAGCTAGTGCATTGATGCCAACCATGACAATGGGTACGAGGATGAAAAACACAACAAGCAGCGAGGTGATGAGAGCTGGGGTGAGGAGTTGGTAATTATGCAGTATGCCTCCTTTTGGAAATGGCATAGTGGAGGCCGTCGGTGAAGCTGCGTCGGGTGGCGAGTCGAATGTAGAGAGTGGGGGAAGCTCACGGCGTTCTAGCGGGATATGCGAACCAGCGTAGATAACAAGATGATTCGGAGTAAGAGCGGCAAGTTTGTCAAGCTCCTTTGAGAGAAGTTGTTCTGGACACGCGAGATGAGACACCGAAGACAAGCAATGCTGAAGCACACGGACCATGCTCGGCCATCAAGGTTTTCCTATACCTCGGTGACCCTTCGATGGATGGCAACGAGATAGAAACTACAAGTTTCTCGTCTGCCTTTAAGCCCCACTCTTCTGATCCTGGCGCGACGTCGACGGCAATCGAACCACATCGGTTGGTCAAGAGGGAAGCCGCTTCGAGCGAGGACTTCAAACTTCGTTCGACGTGGGGGAGCTGACGTGAACTTGGCGAGTCTTTGATCAAAGTCGCAAGTCTACATGAAGGCTGGAGGGCCCGTAGATCGGAACTATGAACCTAGTCGGCGTCGTCATTCGAAACGGCAGAGTGTGCGCGATGGCAGCTTACCCCCGGGTGGTCCACAACGACGACAGCATCATACGAACAGACATCCTGGTTTGAAATGATACCCTCCAGTAACGTACTGTGTTCGGGACGAGCGCCAGGGACGAGCTTGTTGAGCACATCCGAGCTGGAATGGATCACAGCTCAGAGTCCGCATAAAAGTCCAGCATAGCAAAAATACCTCTGAGAACCCGACCAAGCGACAAAGGGCACAGTGTTTGAGAATGCGAAGATACCAGAGGCTGGTAACAGCGCCAATAGAGCGACACGGGCAACCATCGTACTATGTGGTCGTCGGATAAGAAAGCAATTGACTTACCCGGTTATGTAAGCAACTGACGAGGTCAAAGTCAGAATCAACGCTTCGCTGGTTTTCTCGCTCGACTGCGATGGCCAACTACCACTATGACGAGGCTGGCGACATGGCCGCCTACTTTCTCATCACCGTCCTCGCCATTCTCCTCATACCGTTTTCACTCGCTGCTATGACACGCATAACCACTAGTATGTATAGTGCATGCCTACACTTCCCGTACTCACCGCGCGTTAGAACCACCCGAAGAACGCATACGAGGCTGCCAATGCATGGCCTGCCTTACTCGCAGAAAAGAAATACTCGCCGCATCCAAACTGTCCGTATTGAACCCCAAGCTTGCCAAGAGGTGTGTTTCTCCCGCTCGAGTGGTCGCTTTTTCCTGACTGCTCTACAAGAACGATTATTCTCGTCCTCGGATGGTCTTTTTTAGCATTTTTGGTGTATAGAGTGCGCAACGCGAGCGCCGACAACAAGGTCTACAACCCGTATGATATCCTCGGTATATCCCCCGTGCGTACATGCCCCGCGCAGATGTACACCACTCACTCCTTTCCAGGGCACTACGGAAAAGGAAATCAAGTCGCTGTTCAAGAAGTTATCCAAAATCTAGTGCGTAGCGCAGCATAAGTTTGACACGTACTCACTGCTCTGCGCAGTCACCCTGACAAGGTCAAGGCGACCGTCAACGAGACCATAGAACAGATCGCAAACCGCTTTGTAGACATAACCAAGGCATATAAATCGTAAGTCGACTCCTCCTCAGTTGATCTCCTCGCTCAATGCGCGTGCAGTCTCACCGACGAGACCATTCGTCGCAATTATGAACTATACGGACATCCCGACGGCCGACAAGAAGTCTCGATGGGCATTGCACTCCCCTCGTGGATCATCGAGAGCAAGAACAATATTTTGGTGCTCGGATTTTACGCACTCCTCATCGGTGGTCTGCTCCCCGGCATGGTCGGACGCTGGTGGTTCGGCAGCAGAGGAAAGACTAAGGATGGAATCGAGGCACGCACTGCCGAGGGCTTTTGGATTGGCGTCACGGAGGCGAGCGGTATCAGTGACATTTTCAGGGTTGTTGTTGGTGCGTTCAGGTACGAGTCGCAGACCCAGCACACGAGCGACCTGAGCAAGGTCGAGGGGGAAATCGAACAGAAGATAGGAAAGGACTGGAACGAAGTCAGGAAGGGTGATCAGGACGCGAAAGTCCAAAGAGCGTTGGCTCTTCTTTACGCGCACTTTTTACGGATAGATTTGCCCTCGAAAGCGCTGCGGCAAGGTGAGGCTTTCTCGTTACAATTGCGACCCGGTATTTACGGACACGGGTTAGAACAATCGGACTTACTCCTTCAGACACCCGTGTTATTGGACGCATTATTGAACATTGCCTCTGCTCGGAGCTGGCTCGCACCAACGCTCGGCGTCATGCGTCTCCACGCTTACCTAGTTCAAGCGTTGGTTCCCGGAAAGGCTGCCTCCTCTCAGGCACAGTTACCGGGCCTTGATGGCACTGCCTCGAAAGGGAAGCAGGACCTCGCAACGTTTATGCACGACTTGAGGGAAAGCGGAGACGAACGCGTTGTAGAAGCTGGCAAAGCGCTCCGAGGCTGGGCCAGTCTGGAGGTCGTCGACATCGCGTTTAAAGGTGCGTACCATGTGTCTGTTGTTTGTACTGGCGAACAAACTGACGAACGGTGTCGTAGTAATTGGTGAACGGTTGGTCACACCGTCGTCGATTGTATTTTTGCTGGTGAAGCTGCGCGTCAAGGAGCCCGGGACGATTAAACCAGCGCCAGCGCTGGATGCCAAGAGCGTGAAAAAGAATGACGAAATCGATGAAAAGTTTTTGAATACCCGGGGAGACACCGAGAAGTCGGAAGAGACTGGCGAAGAATATGCACATGCACCTTATTGGCCTGGAGTGCGTATATCATGTGAATGCTTGAGTGCTTCGCTGACGATTCCTGTAGTTCCGCAAGCCTGGATGGTGGCTCGTTCTTGCCGATGACAAGTCCAACCGGATCGTTGTTCCACCCCTCAAGATTACTGGTGTGCCACGTTCTGACTCGTCGAGAGAGCGGGATTATAGATGCTACAAGCTCCAATTCCAAGCGCCCCCCAATGTTGGACTATTTACGTGGAAGGTGTACTTAATCAGTGATACCCTTGTTGGGGAAGAAATGTGCCGGCCGATTTCAGTGAGTATTCTCCCAATGGTGTCACGCCGCTCTAACATAGGTACAGCTCAAGATTGATGATGTTTCTGCGCTGGCTGCTGAAGAAGAAACGCCCGAAGACGATATTTCTGATCCGGAAGAAGACACGCTGGCTGGACAGATGGCGGTGATGCGCGGTGGGTCAGTGAAAAAGGCGGCAGTGGTTGAGGGGAGCGATGATGAGGAGAGCTCCACGGACGATTCAGACTCGAACGACTCTGACAGCGATAGTGATTAGCCCGTTATCATACACATTAAGTCCTGAGAAAATAATGGCCACCCTCGAAAGCAGTCAAAGCCCCGCTGGGCTCGTGTTCTTGTTCTCGCGCGACGTGGCCATCGACCTCGCCAAGCGCTATGGCGGGTACGTCCACCACGACCGACGCGTCGTCAGCCCCATCCTTGTACAGACACGTCACGCTCCAACCCTTGTCCGATGTCATACTGAGTGACAACGCAGGGCCGCCCAAGCTCACCGTGATCAAGAAACACGGCCTCAGGACCTTCTCCGAGGACGTACGCGGGTGGTGGGCGGACCGGGCGGGTGGCAGTTGGACGACAGGATGCGCAAAAAGATGGACAAGGACGAGGCGGCGATCAAGAGCGCCGCGATGAAGCCCGAGAAGCGCAAAAGGAGGTAGTCAAGGCGCAGGACAAGGCAAAGGGCAAGGCCCCGTGCGTCGCGCGTCGTTGAGTGGGAGTGCGGGCTGAAGGGCGCAGACCGAGCGTAACGGCGGACGGGCATCGCAGTTGTGGACAACGCACCACGCATGCTCGAGGAAGTTTGCGGGAACAAGGGGTAGGTGGAAAAGCTGCGGCAATGGCTGCACGACTGGTGCGTCTCACGTCGTGCCAATGTGCCCTGCTGATGCTCCGCAGACCGTCGAGCTTGGTGGCCAGCTTTAACTTTGAGCTGGGCAAGAACGGCACAGACATCTTTCGTGCTATCCTTATCTCAGGTCCACCGGGGATCGGAAATACCTCGAGCGCGCACTTGTGTGCGAAACTGGAGGGGTCTACACTGATTGAGCTCAAAACGAGCGATGTGCGGAGCGAGAAGCTCGTCGAGGCGGGTACAGTAGTTTGAGTGCAATCCACGCATGTACTTACCCCGCCCTCCAGTGGCGTGAACGACAATAATTCGTCTTTGGATGGATGGCTAGTAAAGAGGTGGGATATCCTTGGGTTCACGGAAACTGGTATCGAAAAATTCTGGAAGGATTCGAAAATAGTACGTGTCTTTATTTCGGATTGGGGTGTATCTAAGGATAGTTACAGGGAGCCATCTATGAAGGAGCGTCGAATATCCAACTCCGGACTATTGCCAAGTTCATCCGAAAGGAACATTCATAGTCAACCGTACGACTGTGTAGTACGATGTCATGGTTTTTGGATGAAGAGTAGGATACCCTCGAACACTGCCCACCCAATTGTAGAGCTCAAAATCTTGCGGGATATACGAAGTGATGCACCATCAAAAAAACCCACAATGCCGCGTTGCTATAGTAGAAAAGGATATGTCTGCGCAAACTTCCAAGGGCTGAAAGCATACCTGCCATATCCGGGTAATCGTAGATGCTAATCCGTGGTATCGTTGCTCAGAGCGAACTTGCATTTTGGTCTGAAAGCTGTCAGCATCCTGTGCACACCCGACACTATGTCTGCACCTTGATAACGTCGAAAGGATGGGTAGCCATTGTTGCGATACCGCCCGCTGCCGCTGCGGAGACACTATGTACGGTAGTTGCGTACGCACTCGGTACCAACGAAGCTGTAAGAAGCTGCCTTAGATATGCCTTTGAAGAAGGAACCTCAGCTTGCTAGATTCTGCCTTGATGGCTTCGTAGAGTAGGACGAACAACCCGGCGTAGGGCGCATCCCGTAAAGAGGAAGGGACGAATCCGCGCATCAATTCGGATGGTCCCGTACGGACAATAGAGACAAGAGATCCGGTTAAACTTCGGTATGCGAAGTGTTCGCTCTGGAAACGCGGTCAGTTACGAGTAGCCCCGGTAGAATACTACGTGCCTCGAACCGTGCCTTCAGAACCGAAAATGGGTTCAGTAGGAAACCCACACCAACCCTTGCGGTCGCACCAGCGAGTAAGTTACCCTGATTAGTGAGTTTCGGTAAAACGCTCTTGGAATCCTCTTTCTTGCCGGCTGTCGTGACAGAAAAACGTGGAGACCTTGCCATGATCGAGCGTAGTTGCGTCAAGCCGGTAAAGTAGAGAGCCACCCCTGGAACATTCCTTGCAGAAATCACGTATAATAGAAACGCAACACGGGTACATGAACTCACCGAATGAGCGATACACTTGTTCCTCGCCACAGCCCAAAAATCCCGTCCCGTTTCACGATATCTCGTGCGGTGTGCCAAATAAATATGGAATTCCTTCCAAGAGAAATAAGGAGGGTTGAGGATAATCACAAGTGCCCGGTCCTCTCACCGAGAGCCAGGTGCTGAATCACCTTGCTGGACACGCGTTTTGAGCAAGTCCACTGTTCTCAGTGAGCAAAAGAGGTGTGATAGTTTCAAGTAGTTGCCTGCTTACGAGGTTGAAGCAATATCGCCGAGGCAAAGCCAGATGCTGCGCCTAACAAAGTGACCCATATGAACACGGACTACACCTGTCAGAGGTGGGCTTTACCTGAGAATAGCTGCTGGCTAGGCAAAGTATGCATCACTCCAGTAGTACGAAACGGGCCACGCGGCCGACGCTTCACCTGCGAGGTTGTTACAGAACGTAAACATAAACAAATTGGGCACTAAGTAGAGGAAATTGGCATGTCGGAGAAGGATATCGGACGGCCTTAATTTGATGTGACCCATCCCATATTTTTCTTAATCGTGTTGTCACACAGTTGTCTACTTCAATACTTATGATACGTTTCCTTGACCAAGCAGAACATGGGGATAAACCGCCCTTGACGTTATCAGGGGCGATGCTGGTCTTCGCAAGCAAAGTTCCCCCCAAAAGCGTTCGCTCAGATCGTGGTCGTACTGGATGTTTTCAAGAGGAGAATCTCTGGGTGCGGTGTGACAACATTCGCGTTCCTCGGTGGCCAGCTCAAGATATCGCATGACGCTAGAAGCGTCGTACAAGCGATGTCATTCTTTGCACTACGCAACGTGTCCTGTAGGATGCACCCGATTGCAATTCAGATTCACCAGGACAGCGTGCTGTGTGGAAGGGAGTAGAGGGTCCGTCCTTCACTTGTCATGACGAATTAGTGCGCGAGCAATAGCGACTATACTCAGTCACAATAATTGGGGTATTTCGGAACAGCTCGGCGGGTGCAATTGCAATGAGTAGATATATAATTACTCACTGAAAATGAAGCACGTTCAGCTTTCCACTTGCTCATTTGACATCATTGACTTTACCTTGATAAACTTTGCCATAAAATTCATAAGGTAAAGGAATACGTCAGCTTGACGGATACGCACTTGTGAAACTCGTTTCGCAGGAGGTCGCTGACGAATTGTCCTGACTTTTCTCTTTGATTCATCGCCTGAGATTTGAAATTCATCACGACTCGGTCGTCATTCACGAGGAGACCACCTACCATCGTCTCACCGTTTCTTCACCGCAAACGTTCCTGGCATGGTAGTGTTTAGATTCTGCAGTTGGACTGCCTTCGACACCACCTGTTTGCGCTCCTGATGCGCCTTTTCCTCCGCCCGCTCGCTCGCGCTTTACCTTTTCGAGCTCGCGGAGGAGCTCGTCGGTGTCGTCCTCGTCGTCCTCATCTTCAGCCTAACTCTCCCCATCCTTGTCCTTGTCGACCTCTTCACCCTGCTCGTCGTCCCGATCGAGTTCGAGCGTTTCCTGCCAGAGCTTTCGCCGCTTGACCGCGTCGTCGGTGTCCGGTTGGCCTTCGATAGTGTTGGTGATGGACGCGACCCCACCGGCCTTGCGTTTCTTATCCTGTGCTTCTTGTTCAGCCAGGAGGAGCTCTACCCGGAGGTCTCGGCGGGCGATGTCGCCTGTCGAAGTTTGCCCGGACAGTCTGCGCTGGGGGTCACGCGGTGAGTGGGTGCGAGGAGGGGAAGGCGCACCGGAACTTGAGCTTGATGTGTGCGGCCATATCCCGGACAGAGAATTGCCTGGAACCGCCCTTGATTTCGCGTACTTGGGCAGGGTCATGTTGGTCTGCGGTAGATCGTAGTAAGATAGCTCGACGTCACGTGAGGTGACCTTTGTGACATTGGGTCTTTTGTTACTTTGAGGCCTACGTTAGCGTTCAAGGATGGCCACAATCCCTTCGCAAGCAAAATCAAAGCAACTCAGAGCCTGCCTTCTTTGTTCCATCATCCAACACCCGATGGACTTTAGAAAGCACGGATGTCCAAACTGCGAGGAGATCATGCAAGTGCGTGCCGAAACACTCCTCGTCGCACCCAGCTCACGGTAGCCTTGAGCAGATGAAAGGATCTCCAGACCGCATAGGCGTCTGCACTACAACATATTTCGATGGTATCATAGCAGTCATTGACCCTGAGTCCAGCTGGGTAGCGCGATGGCAGAGAACCTGTACGTCAACTTGATCCTTCGGATTTGTTCGGTCTCATGTGGCATTTTCCAGCCAAGTACGTGCGAGGCATGTACGCCGTGCGGGTCAAGGGTCGTGTTCCTGAGGACGTCGAAACCGAACTCGACAGCCGAAGTATCAAGTACCGACCTAGGGACCAGACGGATCAAGATTGAGCGTTGCACGTGGTTGTTTTCATTCGTTCACATCCCGCTCATGTATAATCTGGCACTAGAGATACGGCCGATACTCGGCAGAGACCTTATTTACGCATGTCGATGCAAAACACTCAGGTGCTGCACATATCTAGTTGAAGCTTGAAGCTTGAAGTATGCATATGTTATATGTATACATGTAAGTACAATGGTTTACAGTTTGCCAGGTGGCAGGGCCGACACCGACACCGACACCTGCACCCAGAGGTATGCCCTCATCACAGGTGCAGGAATATCCACGAATGGACACCCGGCCATACTGACACCTAGGGAATCGCACGGGTATGGGTTACACCGCGGTTATTGGTGAACGGGTACAAAGGGTACGGGTACGGTGTACAGAAGTTGTACCCGCTTGTACACCGTACCCTTTACCGCGGGTTGGAGGTATTTTTGAAGATCCGATGGAGATAGGCTCATCTACCTTTGGTTCAACATATTTGTCGTCCTCTGACCAGATTTTCTGCAACAGCAATATAAAGGGGCTGCGTTGTTTTTTTCTCAGGATTCTGGGACGATTGCTGCCGTCATACCAGCCATGGACAAACTTGATAACACGATCAACAAGCAGACCAAAGAACACCTTCATCCCACAGTTATCTCTGCGAGGACTGGATTGAAACGGCAGAGGAATTGGTTCGTACTGAATTCACAGCGAAATATGAAAAAGTATTGGATCTGCGCATCCGGATTGAATCCTGAATGCATTTCCAACGGGATGGACCCAGTGCGTGGTACCTTTGATAATATTGCAATACTAACTTTGACAAGGATGACGACTTTGGTGACTATGCACTTAGCACTTCGTCGACCGTCGTATCTTCCGAACTGGACAAATACCTCCGTTTTCCCACTGTCAAGACAAACGACCCGCTTGCATGGTGGCAAAAGAACACTCTCGCATACCCTACCCTGCAGCGGATGGCTTTGGATTACCTTTCTGTGCCAGGTGCATGTCCTACACGGAGTTCTAACTGCCCTGTTGCCATTGTGTAGTGATTCATCATACTCAATAGCAACATCTACCGCCGTCAAACGTACCTTCTTGCAAGGACGCCAGCTTCTCCATTTCACCCGCAACCGACTCTCCCCTTCTTCAATCCGCGCCTTTCTCTGTCTTGGTGCTTGGGGAAGGTGTGATTTACTATTTATGGACGATCTTCTCGCCGGTGTTACAAACCGGAAATGCAAGCACGAGGAGGCCGAAGTTGAGGATGACGTGGGCTTAGTACTCTATAATGGTGGCTACTAGCACTATCTGTGTTTGATGGTCTTTCCCCGGTGTAGCTCAAACATACATGGCTGCGACACACCGTGAGATCTGCGGGTCGGTATATACCCGTACCCGCCAGGGGTACGGTGTTCAAGGGTACGGGTACGGTGTTAACTTTTTGGCCCACGGTGTTACCCGTGCGGAACCCTACTTGTATTTGACCTAGATTTACTGTCAGCTCACTTCCCGATCCCTTGCTTTGGGAAACCGCACTCCGAGTACCCACGACTAACTCGATGGTTACCGCCCCGTTCCGATCGTGCTCTTCTACGACTTGGTTTCAGTGTGTCTACCTGACCCGTATATGTGGGCCACACCTTTTCGCTCTACGTAGTACTCGCACCAAAACCCCCACTCAAGCAGCCGCTCGTATCACTCGCTGTACGCATAGGTGGGGTCGACGTAGGCGACGAGTAGCTCTTCGCTGGGCTGGATGAGATGGCGAGTGTGCCATGCATATCGAAATGACGCACGAATGCGTTGGGCGCGCAGGTTGCGGTGCCAGTACAGCTCGTAGGAGCTCCCGTGCGCCTCGAGGTTTGTGGGAGCGTTGGTATCAAACAGACTGAGGCCCATGCGGCCGAGGCCACTCAGAAAGGCGTCGTAGGAGAGATATGCTGTTTCAGTGTCCAGGGAGTTTTCTGCTCGTCGTGCGTCCGCGAGGACTGGCTCAGAGGCAGAGAATTTGGGTGCGTTTCCAGCTCTCGCGATTGGGCTCTGAACTGCATATACGTCAGTTAGGTGTCTCTCCATGCCAAACTCGGTAAGGCCATGTATGACGGAGAGCCTAGAGGTCGTCGCGTTAGGCGAAGAGGAGCTGTTTCCTCGCGCACTGGGTGATAGCGCGGCCGTGCAAACTGGAGGCTAGGAGGGGAACACGGGCAGTGGATGTACTTTCCCTGAAGAGGTGAATCAAGCGATTACTGATCATTCAATACTGCGTAGGATAGATGATGGAGTGGCAAGTGGCTTGAACAGAATACAACATGCTCTGCAGTACTTGGTCCATCGGTGAATCCAAGCACAGCCACGGGGATATCTCGTTGCCCACACTGTTAGTAACCCACCGCTACCAGCCCTCATCCTACGTTTTCAAAACTTCGCAGTCTTCTCATCCTGGTACCTAGAGTGCATCAGCTGAGCATCCTGCAAGATGTTCCCACTGCCCTTGTTGTTCGGGGTCGGAGACTGCTTTTACCTCACAGGCTCACACACCCGCAGTACTGTAGTCAAAAGTGACCGTTGTGTTTACAACACCAATTCCTCTGTGATCAAAACGGACTTAGGGAAGGGCCCATTGTGGGTCCGGCTTGTAGATGGCATGGGTTCGTGCCTCAGGACTTCTACATCTTATTTGACGAATACAAAAGGGCACGTCTCATATAAAGCGGATAGCACGGTGAGACTTTGTGTGTGTGCTGTTGCGCGAAGCTCATAGTATCATAGATTCACCTCATCGTAGGACAACGCAACTCTGTTTGAGGGAGTCTCAACAAAACGGTCCGGCTTGGACTTAACCCGATCTACTGTCGGTTCACTCCTCGACCCTTTGCTTTGGGAAACCGCACACGAGCGCGATGACGCTCTCCGAGTACCCACGACTGACTCGATGGTTACCCCCCATTCCGATCGTGCTCTTCTATGGTTTGGCTTCAATGCGCCTACTCGACCCATATACGTGGACCACACCTTTTCGCTCTACGTCGTGGGTGTAGACATAGTACTTGAGGACCCCCACCCTGTCGACGTCGGCGCCACCTACTCCGTTGTCTCTCACACGCCATGTACAACCTCCAGGCACGCATGGAGAGCTTCAAGGACGGGACCAGCACTCTCGAGTTTGACCACTACAAGACAATCTGGACTATTCCTCGGGGGTTTGGTAACGTGGCGCAGCGGGTTGCGATCCCTCGGAGACATGCCGTTTCTAACGTCCTGCATAGCAGTTGGCGCCGAATGGACAGCTGTGGGACATGATGCCCTTGGCTTCGTTTAGCCACAGCGCGACCGACAGCATCTCTTGCCGGTATCCAACGAAGACGGGGAATGCGACGAATGGGGGCACCACCGTCAACCCGCCAGCTTCGTCACAAATAATCTAGTCGTTAACCTTCGGTGATATATACCTACAAAGGTACGGGGCGGCTGTGGTACAGTCACACGGCGCACCTGCTCCTCGTCGTGAACATGAACACGACCCAGGTGTGCGTGTTGCTGCAGCAGTTGGGAAGCGAGATGGCGTGTGTGGTTTCAGAGGTCGTGGTCCTAGTTGAGTATTACCTTTACGCCTTCCGGGTTCCCCTGCTCACTCTCCGGGTTTGTCTTAGGTCGCCTTTCCACTGGAGCGAGAATGCAACAGGGTTAAGTTTCAGGCCTCGGGGCTCCTCCCAATGCAAGTAGTGAACTGCCTCCAAGAAATGACACGCTGAGCTTTGTTTCCAGATAGTTTGTTCCATCAACGTCTCCCAGGACACTAGGTCAGATATCGGCACTGCAAATTCGCCGCGCAGACTGCTCGCCTCTACTGCTACAGTCTCCCCACAACTCATTAAGATGGCAAGCAAACAAATGAAGAAGGCATTAATAGTGACAAGCTCACTCTACTTCGGGGACCGGTTCGGATCAGAGGAGAGGTAACCGGCCCTGAGCGAGCATGCCAGAGGAAAGATAAGCACGTACGCATTTTTCCATAGTGTTATCTCGAGTGCTCACGTTATGCACGAAAGGAGATGGAATGTCGACAAACGGGCAACACCAACCAAGGCATCAGTGACTTGGTTGGATGGTACCGAATCCCTTGCCAAGGGTGCCATCCTCGCTCGGCCCGTGCGGTATCTCCACCATCTCAAGACAGACGAAGCGCGTGACACTGAAAGGCGACGCTCGGAATGTGGTTGATGGATCAGGCAGTGGGAGATCTAGAGGATTGTGGGAAGAACAACGTGCTGCGACTTCAGAGCGGCGAGAACGAGCCAGAGGTTCTTCGGTTGTGACCCAAACACAGCTATTTTCGCGACGAATCGCGCTCTATCTGTCGGTGAGTGGACCGACTGATGCATATATATCTTTTTATCTAAGTCATAAGTTCGCTCTCTAGTGTTGTTTATCTGGTAGGTACGCCAACTGTGCAATGTATAATCTTTATTGCACAGCGGTTGGTCGTTGGAGCATAAGCCATTCAGTTTGGGGGGTCTATTCAGCTATGCAGATGTTCGCTCACACGAGGCCCAGCTTCGAAACTTAATTTGACGTTGTTGTCCTCCACCCTCCCGCTTAATGTCTTTCCTCCCTGTCCTTCAGTGACGCACCTCTTCGATGTACCTGGAGAGTGTACTTGGCTGTTCCCCGGGGTGCAATCACCGTGATCCGCACAAGCTCCTTGGGGGTCAAAGTGGCGCATACATTGAACGAGGATCGAGAGGTGCAAGTTAGAAAGCGAATCGTGCACAAGTACAAAGCTGGAGGGAGTCACACTTTGGGTACAGTAAATCCAGAGTTCGACAACCAACGACTTGCAAAGAGAACAAGAATACATATCCTACTGTATGAAAGAAGCTATCAGCTGGTGCTGTGGACGATATGTCGAGTCAAACCTTCAGGTCACCGTTGACGAAGAGAATCTTACCCATGTAGGGTGTCTTGCTGCGGGCATAGTCACTTGAGATCAGGACCTCTGATACCAGAACAAAGCTGTATTAGTGTAACGAGTGCTCGACAAGATTCCGTGCACCTGTTCCCTCACACGATCTCTAACTCAGCATCTACAAGCTCGCCGACCTCTCCGTTCCTGACGTCTTGACTTCCCATTCTTTGGCTCTCTGTACACACACGCGGTTCCATGTATGTGATGAACAGCTCGTCTATGGCCGGGTTCAACCGCCGTCTCGACGATCCGCACGAGCGCAGTATGGGGATTGAAATGGCGTATAGACACGGTTAGTAACCTGTGGAGGTCCCTATGCGCTTCGAGATCTAATGCCGTGGGAGGTCAGGTATCTTTTCTGTTGCGACGAGTGGACGGGTGTACTTTATTTTACTCCCCTCGAGGCTCTTGTTGATGCGAGGCACGGGATAAACGTTGAGATCGCCCACGTAGGATGCGTGTCGGGCATGCAAACGCACGACTTCAAACTCTATGTGGAATATGAGTTCATGTCGCAATCACTGAACCGTAAACTGACAACACAAACGTCCCTGGTTTCGGCTCGAGACTGCGACCAAGTCCCATGGCATCTGTTTCCTCACACGAGCCCCCGTCCGGTTTAAGTTGGTCCGCGAGCCCATCCGCCTCCTCGCCTGATACTTTGGTCGACCGTTCTTCCGCGACTCACACTTGCACCCAACCCTCGAGCCATTTGTGGCATACCGTGTGTGCAAAACGTGAGTTTCACGCGATGAGCAGCTCCTCCGCCAGCTCCATCGCTGTCTTGGTGACGTCGCGAGCCCTGTATGCGTATCAAAGTGACGCACAGGCGCATTGGGCGTGCACACGTGGTTGAGGTGCGAATGTAGCCTGAAGGTCTCCGTGCGCTAGTCAAGGTCTGTGGAGGGGTCAGCTAGCATCGACGGAAATGTGTGACTAAGACATTGTATCTGACCGGACTGCTAGAGCTGAAGAATGTTCGGCTCTCGCAGCCGGGCTATTCACTACAAAATTGTCAGGAGGGAAGAACTTTGGCAAGATCGCATGGCGTAGAGCGGCCGTCAATGGGCCGAGAGAATGCAATGCAATACGCGTCCAGCACAGCCCCCGCAAGCTCTACGACGTTTACTTAAATCCGGCATCCCCCTTACAGCTTAAGTGCTCTCGCCCTGCTGTCGTCCGGGGTCGGAATGCGCCCCTCCCTCATTCTCTGCATCGCACACCCGCAACGTAGTCTAAAACGACCGTCGTGTTTTCTATATCTTTTGGCAGAAGAAACAGATGGCACGGTGAGATTCTGTTCGTGTGCGTGCTGTTGCGCGAAGCTCATGCTATCGTAGATTCATCTCATTGTAGGACAACGCAACGTTGGTTGAGGGAGTGTCAACGGAACGGTCCGGCTTGGACTTGACCTGGTTTACTGTCAACTCACTCCCCGACTCCTTGCTTTGAGAAACCGCCCTCCGAGTGCCCACGACTGACTCGACGGTTACTACCTCGTTCTGATCGTACGGACCCATGTACGCGGGAGCACGCCTTTCGCTCTAGGTCACGGGCGCGGACATGGTGTTTGAGGACCCCACCAGATGCCCCACCAGATACCGGTGCAGACCCCGTTCGCCCACCCCTCAGGGCAGCCCATCCCAGGTATCGGCGATCCCGGTCCATCTTCGCATCCGCGCGGACCCCCCAATTTGGGCCAGCTTTCCACCGCGGCTGCGGCTGCCGTACAGTCTCCCCCGATTCTCCCGCCGCCCATTCAAGAAGACGAGGAAGCAAACAAGGACGGTGATGAGAGACGAGTGGGAAAGCCCATCACCAGGTTCAACTGTTGAGCTCGGCTTTTTGGGCTCTGTGCTTCTTGTCCAGCTGCCTCTTGATGTTGACAGCCAACAACTTGCCGAGACGAGTAAGTTTGACGAGCGGTTCAATCCAGCTTTCCATGTTAGCATTC
>JBBPTV010000185.1:23049-36237 GCA_038094275.1 Tubosaeta brunneosetosa | reverse complement strand
GGACCTCTAGTTACTCATTGTAGCTTGATTGGACAACAGCCATCTCGTAGGATACATCACGTTTTAGGACATTATATACGTTTGTTTCAAGTGGCCGTGCTGTTTCAAGTGCCGGTGAATGACTGTACTTAGGGAAATGAAAGCACAAGCCTGGTTCATCGCTGTCGTAACAGTGAACAAGCCTCTAGGAGGTTGTCTAGGAACATGTCATGATGCTACACCGATGAAAAGAACGTGTGATATCTATGGTGGTGGTCTATGTATCTTTGTTAGGTGAACCTGAAAAAGGTATATAAACATAAATGTTGTAGATTGGGTATAGTTCCCCGTAGAGCGAGCGGTCTAGTCAGATATGCAGTCACGAATGTAAATGGGACCAGCCTCGCTTCAGTTGCTGTGTACTTCGATCAGTGCGAATATTGGAACCGCCAAAAGTACTCGCCTCAAAAAACACAAACATGAGGACGGTGTTTGGTCCTAGCCGCATGAAGGCAGGTGTCCAACCTTTAAACATGAACGCAGGGCCCTCTTCCCGGAGCGATTTCAGGAGGACTTGCACGACACTGGTCTTGCCCGACTTCGGTACTGACATTAGTGTGAGGGGAGCTTCAGGAATCAAAATGTTTCACCGAATTCATTATTCTCGTTTTCATGACATCGACGGGTGAACAGACAGCTGCAAAGCGAATGAGCACAGGATCATACTAGTCAAAGACAGCTAACTTGTGCCACAGGTTCCAGCCGCCAGACTAGCGACAACATGCAAGAAAAAACCATCCCGGAACTGATAATCTAGGAAGGGTACGCGATGGTGAAGTAAGGTCGTCTTGAAAAAGTCATAACTGTAATCGGTCTCGGGAAGTGCGTTCGGAAGAGCCAGTGGAGGATCACACTCACGACCCCACTTGCGACGTCTATCAAAAGAACACGTGTTACCGATCGCCTTTGACAGGGACAAAAGGCTTACGTTCATTAAAACTGCACGTGTCTCAAAGCATATTGAGTCCTCGCGTCATGTGCCCATAGTCTGCATGCTCACCGCATTTGTTCCGAGCCCCCTACTGAGACCCTTAATGCCTTCATTCGTTGTGAGATTTACAAGGCCAGTCAGAGCATTACGATACCCATAACGCTTTTCTGGAGGTCTTAACGAGTCACTAGTCATGCGCACAAGGAGCACGTCTGCGGGGTTCCCTGCTACACCTCCCAAACCGCCGGCGACACTAGCAGCCAGAAGAAGCTTGCCGGTGGAAGGGTTTCCACTCGCAGACATGCGTCGTTTCATCTCTTCGTAACTTCCTAAGCGGACGAGTGAATATGTCATTTGTCTAAGTAGCGAGGCGGAAAGGCCAGTGTAAACACTGCGCAAGCCATTCTCCGACAATGAAATCCGGATGGTTTTGAGCATAGACGGGCGTGGTACGGATGGGCCCAGGGTTTGCATACGGCTGTATGGGCATTGGCCTGATTCTATCCATAAAATCAATGCTGCTTACACTTTCGTCAGGTCCAAAGGATGCGTGAAGCAAGCTGCCACTGGAATACGGCGCATAAGACGAGTCAGAAAATTTTGGCGGGCTCTACATACTGGAAGCTGCAACGCCTGTGACTGAATTGTAAGCGTGATTCCGTATGCAATGAACATTTGGCTTACCGCCAAGCCTGCACAAAACCAACTTAAGCATGGGAGCCCAGGCGGGATACCAGAAATACTCACCAGAATGGGTAGGATGTCATCTTGTGGCCCATCTAGTGCCACCAAACGAAACACGACAGCTTTTATACCGCTTCCACAGCAATCGGCAGGTTACAGCTTGATTGGTCTAGCGTTCTAGGAGCGCAAAATGCTATAGGATAAAGATATCTGTGATTGCCTTATTGCCACGAAGGGATAAGATAAATAATGATTCCCGGCCAACGTCGACGTTGAGAAAAGCTTCAATGAGAGGTCGCGGAAAGGAAGAATGCCTGGGCTACGTAACGGGGCGGCTGTAGTTGTTGGACAGCTAAAAAGCTGAGGTTTACACGTACTCTGGTTCACAACAAGGCGCAGCTGGTGAGCTGCATCTCCGCAACGCCTCTATAAGAAATCAAGGCCTCAAGGGTATATTCGGGACTGAAGGAAGGGTCCGTGCGCACGTGAGATTAAGTAAGACGGGATCCTGTTCATTAGTCAGCATGCAACCAACCTCTTTGGCAGCGCCACAAATTTGTTCCTTTCTTAACTTGACCTCTCTCCTTGACCATCTCCTGCTTCCCTCTTAACTCTACGTGCGGAATAATACTCGGTAATCTTATTCAACAATGTCACACGACAACGAAGAACTGGTCAACTACGAGGATGAAGACGACGTCGTTCCCAACGGCGCCGCCGCGCCAACAAACGGTGTGGCCGCCTCTGCCATGGCGGATGGCGAAGGTGAAAAAGACAAGAAAAATTTCTCAGGAATACACTCTACCGGATTCAGGTTGGTTTTCATCTATTTTTCTTGAGGTCATCCCTGACTCACTTTCCCCTCAGAGACTTCTTGTTGAAACCCGAATTGCTGCGGGCAATCAGTGATCTTGGTTTCGAGCATCCCTCAGAAGGTATTTTTAACGCAACGCAAATAGTATTTTTTTCTGATTGTCCCCATTCATAGTTCAACAAGAATGTATTCCCCAAGCTGTCCTAGGAATGGACGTCCTCTGTCAGGCAAAGTCTGGACACGGCAAAACCGCGGTCTTTGTACTTGCGACGTTGCAGCAACTGGAGCCTGTAAACGGCGAAGTTTCTGTGATTGTCTTGTGCCATACCCGTGAACTCGCTTTCCAAATCAAGAACGAGTACACGCGGTTTGCAAAGTACATGCCAGACGTACGGGTCCATACTTTTTATGGCGGCACACCCGTGCAGAAGGATGCAGAAATTCTTCGTGACAAGAACCGGTGCCCACACATCGTCGTGGCGACTCCTGGCCGCTTGAACGCCCTCACCCGAGACAAGATTTTAGATGCCAAGAACGTCAAACACTTCACTTTGGACGAGTGCGACAAAATGCTAGAACAGCTTGGTTAGTTTCCGCCCCTTCAGTTTCGGCTACCAGTCTTGGGAAAATTGCGCCCTCCCACCGGTCTCCGCCACCGGTTAACGAAGTTCTCGTCCCCATACTCAACGTCACACTGCCAATGTGGACACGCGCCGTGGGCACCACATAGACTTGGTGTTGAAACATGGTCATGGGTTCATCGTTGGGTTGCTGAGTTGCTGAGAGTGTTGCATGACGAAGAACTTCGCGGGTCCAATTTCGAATTTTTCGCCCTCGCTGTGGCGGAGTTTCCCATGGGCTTTCAGTTGATGTTCGGCGCTTGCACTTCCCGTTCTTGAGTTTCTTCTTTTCTCGCTCGACCCGAAATTCAATCGCGATCTAACCGCTATCCTCGCCCTTTCTTTGCTGCGTAGACATGCGTAGGGATGTCCAAGAAATCTTCCGCGCGACCCCTCACCACAAGCAAGTGATGATGTTCAGTGCCACGTTGTCGAAGGAGATTCGTGTCACCTGTAAAAAGTTTATGGCGAATGTGGGTCTTTAAATTTAAGCTAAGAATGTGTTCTTAAATTTGAACCACAGCCGCTCGAGATTTTTGTAGACGACGAGACAAAACTAACGCTGCACGGTCTCCAGCAACACTATGTCAAGCTCGAAGAGAATGCCAAGAACCGGAAGTTGAACGATTTGCTCGATACATTGGAGTTCAATCAAGTAAGCTATTTTTGCGAAGTATTGTACTAGGTATTCACCCTTTCAGGTCGTAATCTTTGTCAAGTCTGTCGCGCGTGCGATCGAATTGGATAAACTGTTGGTGTCGTGCAATTTCCCCAGTATCAGCATCCACTCTGGTCTCGCGCAGGAAGAGCGGTAGGTCGAGGAGATCTGTTTCTACTATCCTGCTGACATGCTGGGAAGTATCAAACGCTACACGGCCTTCAAGGCCTTCGAAAAGCGGATATTGGTTGCCACTGATATTTTTGGTCGTGGCATTGATGTTGAACGAGTCAACATTGTTGTCAACTACGATTGTCCCCCAGATGCAGACAGTTACCTCCACCGGGTTGGTCGTGCTGGGCGATTTGGTACCAAAGGTCTTGCTATCACGTTCGTTTCGAGCGAGAGCGATCAGCAGGTGATGGCTGCCATTCAATCTCGCTTCGAAGTTGCGGTACCAGAGCTGCCCGATCATATTGACCCTGCAAGCTACAGTGAGTCTGCCTCTTCTTCCTCTATTCCACATCCTTACTTTCGTTCGTCAGTGACATCGTAATCTGTTGTTGCGTTATGCACTTTCATATGATATTCCGAGTGTAACAATGTACTTGGTAGACTTTGTTGATTTCGTGAAATTTTGCCCGCTATAACAACTGTTGCGTCTTTCTCGCATGAAGCCGACAAGCGAGGTGAAGTTTTGAAACAAAAGCATTTTTAAAAGTGCCCGTTGAGTCATTGCGTACCAACATGAGGAACTGTCGAGCGAGGCAATCCGTCGATAGCCTGGGTGAGTTTGGCAGGCTGCGCGGATTCGCACGACCACGTGGATACAGATAAGATAATCTCGGTTTCCTAGCCAGGGCCGTGCGTCATACGTTGAGTTGTTCCGAGCTCTTGAGCACAATCTACACAATCTCACCATGATTTTACTTTGGGCCATCACTAATTGTTACCTGGCCTCACAAAACAATCAAACCTTGGAAGCCATGAAGAGCTTACAACATGTTATTTTTGCGCCTCTCAGAGCACCATACCTACCCTAAGCTTGCCTGCCCTTGCCTGCGCAGGCCGTTCCCTCATGCTTTCATCGTGGCGTCTGTGATGGGTGCACCGTTGTGCCGCCCTTACCATCCCCGCCGTCTGGTGGTGTGCTGCTATGTTGTCCGTCACGGTGCCGCGTGCGGTGCCATTGCCCTTGCTGTCCTATCGTTGTCGTGTGGTGGTGGTGGGCTATCGTGCAGCCTTCGCCCATAACATCGTGATAATGGGGTTGGAGATGTCGCACCATCCTGGCCGTCTTCGTGATGGTGTCTTGTTGTCGTGCGACCTGATTGCATGGTCAGGGCAACGGCATCCCTGTCGTGGTGCGCTATTACACATATCTCACCCTCTCTGCCATTGCCATCGTCATTAGATGATGATCACCGTCGGCGAGACTTTGAAGACATGTTCTTCACGTCCTCCTTCAGAGAGGACAAGCGCCTGGCGTCCCTTTGCGCAAAGACAAAGGAACGTTACCATCGCAGAGAATATGATCCACCACACCACTCATCTGGGCGGGCTCATGCACTGCGGCCCTGGTTTGTAATTTGTGAGCACACAAAATGCTGTTGGGAGAGTGAAAACGGCCCTGGTTTGTGACACGTGATTCGTGAGTGGCGTTCGGGCTGAGTCAGAGTGTATGCGATGCGCAGTTGTTCGGATAGCTTGTGCTGTCTTGCACTCTCGGGATTCGTGAATGAGCGTCGTTCCGATGATGTGCGTTTTTGGAGACACGGACCGGTAATTGTAAAGCGTCCTTTGAGACTGCGGATTTGTCTACGATCCGCAGCCAAAGTGACCTGTGGAACGGAGCAAGGGAATGTCATGGAGCCGACAAGCGAGGTGTGAAGTTTTGAAACAAACATCTGTCGAGCAGCGGAAATGAACGGTTCTGCACCTTCCCCATTGCATGGTGGTTGCAACTAGCTCCCCATGTCATAGATGCTGCGGCGATGGTGGTAGACACCTGGGACGCCATCGCTGTGTTAGTGCGTGACGTCTTCGTTGTAAACATGCCTTCAGGGTGTCAGGTTGGCAAGAGTTGAAATGTAGTTTTCGGGGGGGGCTATCACCGATACGGATTCGAGAGATCGTCTGAAGGACTGGTAAATAAAACTTGAGGACTTGACATGGATCCGATGTTGAAGTACGTTAGGGGTTATTGATGCTTAAAGTATTAAAATTTACTTTTTAGGATATCACATGACCGAGCAACCGCCGCTTTTCATTGGCTATAGATCATGTGCTTGTGTGAATTCGCGCCGCCTTACCCAGCAACCACTGGTCACCAGATGACCAAGCGAAACATGACATTTTGACCGGTTGACTCGCTGTGTCTTCCTCGCATGAGTCGACAAGCGATCTCAACACGCGTTTTAAAGGTACCCGTTGGGTCACTGCCATAACCATGAGGCAGATCGTCTGGGTAGAACTTGAGCGGTAGATTCGTCGTTCGCCATTGCGCTAGTGGTTAATAACCTCCGTTCATCGTTGTGCAGAGAACTGATGTAACATTTGTTGGGCCCAATACCGAAACGATTGAGTTGTTGGTTGCATGCGCAGTATGACGTGTGGTGAGATCATATCTCGATCACATGCAATGACCATGCCAATCTGGAGGATAGCAAGACAGTCACTCACCACTGGTATGTACGGTGTTCTGGGATACTCAGAATTATTAAGGCTGTCCCACTGAAGCACATGATGTGGGGTAGCAACCAGTCAAGTGTTAGAGATGCTGACCAGAACGGAGCGGTGAGGGCCGACGGAAGGTGACATGGTGTGACAGCCATCCGATCACGTAAGATGGCCAATAAAAACGTTCAAAGCGTGTCCACTCATTCAGCAAGTGTCCTCCAAGTCATGGCCTTCAACCGCCAGCCAAAGAAGCCCTGGGGGCTCAAATGGCGTTCATCCGTATGGTTCATCACTACTGGTCCGTCTCTTTTCTTTCCCCGTATTTCTCTTGCTCATTCCAAAATCAGTCGTCGGCCTCGGTTCGTGATCTCTCCCTCTCCCCGTCACCCTCTCACATCTCTCCAGGTATTACCACAGATCTCCTCGTATACTCTATCATCATCCCTGTCATGCCGTTTCAACTACAGCACCTCAAATTCCACTCCGTCTCCGCCCTTACTGGTTGGCTTCTTTGTGGATATGTACGTCTCCCCTTCCTCTTTCCCTCTGCTCTCACATCTTCTTCCAGTCCCTCGGCTTGGTCCTTTGTATGTGATCCTCTTGCTTCTCCGTCATTCTTCCCTTATCATTTGTCAGCCACGATACCTATCGCTGTCTTTGCGGAAAAGAACTCTTCTAGGCGTACCCCTCTTGTCCTTGGCATCTTGGCACTCCTGGGCGCTCAAGTCCTCCTGATGGAGGCACCCAATTATCCTCTCATGGTAGTTGCGCGCGTCCTTCAGGGAATCAGCTCCTCCATGATTTGGATTATTGGTCTTGCACTCCTGTACCGCCCTTTACCCTCACCCTCTATCTTTTTACTCACTCTCTTTCAGCTGTGACACCACCCCAGAAGAAAACATCGGCAGTCAGTCAATTCCTCTCTTCTTCTCACATCATCGCCAACATTTCTTCTCCAGGGCAACTAGGCATCGCTATGACAGGTCTCTCCGTTGGGTATGCGTCTCTCTGTTTTCATCATCTCATCTTCTGACTCTGCCAGCCTCATGGTTGGCACTCCCGCGGGTGGATTATTGTATGCCCGATTCGGCTTTCGTGGCCCCTTTGTATTCGGGGAAATATGCACTGCCGTTGACCTCGTCCTTCGTCTCCTCATTATTGAGAGAGATGCCGCCCTTCGATGGGGGTACGACCCAGCAACATGCAAATATGTCGACGTAGCTACAGACTTGGAATCGTTATCTTCACCGGTCGCCATCGATACCTCCGCGCCAAAACCCATTCCAGTACATTCTACGGAACAAACGCCGTCACTCAACTCCGGTCAAAAACAGAACACACTAGATTCCCATCCCTCATCGTCCAACAACCTCATCACCCCAGAGACTTCACATGTTCGAACACCACTGCCATTGCTTTCAGTAATTGGCATCTTGGGACAAACACCCCGTGCCGTGGTCGCGTTATTAATGTCCTTGGTCTACGGGTGTGTCTTCCGCTTAACAAACCACCGCTCGTCTTGACAGTGCCCTAGTACGCTTACCACTATGCAAGAACCCTCGCTTCCCCTCCACCTGCAAGCGGTGTGGGGATATGGTCCCAATCAAGTTGGTCTTGTATACATGGCGGGTCTTGCACCTGCTCTGATTTGTGAGCAACTCTCAGTGATTAGACTTGAAAAGTTAGTCTCACTTCGACACTAGCGTCCCCTCTATCTGGAATGCTTGCCGATCAAATAGGCTCAGAGTTTATCACCACTTTATGTCTGCTCTATGCTATTCCTTGGTGGATCGTCTTGATCTTTAGAAAGTCAATTGCCTTGTTCATCGTCTCCCTCGCCTTGCAAAGTGAGTACCGCGTACTAGCGTTCACCCAGAGGCTACATTTACGATCTTAGGCTTCTTTGTTTCGGGGGTTGTTCCTCCGGTGACCGCAGAACTGGCAACCGTTTCTCGGGGAATACAGGGTGTTGGATGCGAGTATATTTGTCATCCGTCTAGTCATTGACTGATATGTCATTCTTCCAGATGCCCATGTATACGGCGCATTTAATGTGGCCTTTGGTATTGGAACTGCTGGTCAGTCTTTTTTACATATTTTTGCGTAGTGGTTGAGTACTCACCTTGAACAGTGGGTCCAATCATTGGAGGCCAGGTTCGTACTTGGTCATATTGTTGCTAGTGAGATTTTAATGGAGCTCCCCTAGGTTTACGGCCATGTAAGTCATGGCTGGCTTGTGCTTTGTTGCATAACGGCTGGACTCATCGTAATATGTGTCATGCTCGCATTTTGTTACACTGGTGACGATCCCCTGCTGGCCAAGATGATGCGGCACTCTAAATGGTCGCGAGCAACGTTGGAGCTGAAGCCACTCAAAGGACGATTCAAGGAGCCTACCACCGATAATTCGGATGATGCGCCTTCATGACGTTTTACATACCAGTATTTAACACCTTTTGACTTAATATTCTTTGGACCGTGGCAATGATCGCTCTAGCGTTGTATTTTAACATAGAGATGTTAATGTATCAGCGCCATCATACATGGCTTGATGGGAATTATCCCTGACTTGTCTCAGCGTACTGCCAGAGCTTTTCTTGTCTTTGTCGCCGCCATTCACTCAGTCTTGTACAGCTTGACATGGACGCTGGGCCAACAGGACGGCTATCTCCAGAGCCCGCCTTGACGGCATTTCGCCAGGGAGCAACCGGCGACGTCGCTGCTACCGCACCACAGTCTGCATTTCCTTCTAGTCCAGACACTTGGACATCGAACCCACCCCTCGAATCTCAGAGCCGGAACAACCTTAGACAGGCCTCTGTCGCGCTTGATACTGCCTACGAGCGAATCACTTCCCTTCGGACCAGCATCAACGACATGTTGAATCGCATCCCGCGCGACAGCGCAGGGACTGGACCTTTTTCGAACACCACAGACAACAGTACCGCCGAACCCCCTCATTCCCTCCGCCACGACACTAGCATTCGTCCGCCGCACTCTGCGCTGGTGCTCACAAGCGAACAAGTAGTGGAAGAGCTCAACTTGAGAGCTGCGAGGTTGCGCACGCTTGTTTCTCCCTCTGCCCGCCAGAGGCTAGAGGAATTCGAATCCAACAATAGAGACAGCACGAGGAGAGAGTCCGCATGGGACAGGTTTTCCCAAAGCGATCCCCCGAGGTTGGACAGAGCGGATCCTCTTCCGGTCCCTCCCCGACCCCGCACACCCCCCATGCCGGGTTCCATCCAGCCTCGCGCTGCAGACTCTGTTGATCCTCGCACTGCTCAGAGGCGAGACCTCCAGAGTGTGAATCGAGACGAGTCAAGCACCATGATTGGCAGACGCGTCGCCGCACGCGTGAACGCAACCGACAGCCAAGGCGCGCTCTCTTCCAGACTGACGCTGACAGAGATCGAGCAACGGTTGCAGGCTCAAACGGCACAGATCGCACGGGAACTGGAGAGCATGACGGATCGCTTGGCCGCTCAGAGGTCTAGAAGGGTCGAGTCGGCTTTTTCGAGCATGCGCGGTGATACGCCGGTTCTCGCCGCGCAAGGCAACGGGGCTCGTCCATCACAGGCCACTGCTGGCAGCGATTCAAGGGGAGTGTCTAACCCCTCAGCGGGCAGACGTCCCGGCCCTCGCGACGTCACGCTCGTGGACAATACTACACACATTGTCCTCCCGCAGCCTATATCACGTACATCCTCAGATGGCGTGCCGATCGACGACCCCATGACTCCCGCCCGTCGTAGCCTTTCCGCGGCGTTCAGGGAGCATATTGCCACGTATCGTGATCATGTCCAGGTTGGAAATGCGTCTCTGGATACCCCTCGTAATCTTGCAAATACGCCCGAAGTGCGGGGTACGCTTGTAAACCTTCTCGCACGGGATCGGGACGAGCACGGCCGGTCTGGTGTCGACCACCATCGAAGAGACGACGCGCGTTCCAATGCCTCTCCTTCGACGGGACAGGCCAGACGGCGAAGAGGTTGGAGTAAGCACATTTTCACGCGCTCGTACCGTTTCATGTCTGACATGCTGGGTAGCCCGATTGAATGCCGATGGCGACGAAATCGATTCCGACCAGGACGACAACGTGTCACCAAACACCCGTCGTCTGCGCATGCGCTTCGCGTACGGCACAAACGTAGACCAACCGGCCCGGTCCCACACAGTGACTATTGAAGACATCCTCTGGCGGACGTCTGGGAGCGACAGCGAGGCAGATGCGTTGTCTCCGGACTCTACCGAGAGCTGTCAATCGCTGTGCCAGGGGTCGCCGCCCCGTGCTCTAGTCCCCCTTCCCCATCCTCTACCGACGCCGGCAGAAGAGATGTTGGTATACCCAGCTATAAAACCGCCACAGCAACCGCAGATGGTGTGTGTGTCCAAGTACGCCAGTCTTGCTGGCCGGTGATCCGTTTCTTGTGAATGACTGTATATCCTTGGAATGATCTCTCTTCATTTTTTCACTCTTTTTCGATCATTTAGTTATTCCTAAGTTAGCTCCGTCCAAAGTAGTAGTACCGTGCGAAAACTTGGAGCGTTCAAAAGAGACACTCGTTCAATGGCTGCTTGTTGACTTGCGTGCTGCTCGTCCGTCCTTGGTGCTTTTCTCTGGGGTCGTTGCAGTCAAGGATAGGGCGGGCACTTTCCTCTTCAAAAGGGCGGATTCGCTCGAGGACACGAAGGGGTGGTTTGTCACGCAACAATGACATTGGGTGAACGTGAACCCAAGGGATCTCCGTGGGGTCCTTGAAACGTCGCCAGACATGAGTATTATCCGTAGTCTCGCCTCTTGTATCGCACCGACTGTGAATGAAGCGTGGTATTTGAAGTGGGATATCACGAACTATGGTAGTCGAAGCTGCCTGTGTCAAGGTATCGATGGTTGTGGCGTAAAGAGAAAACCAGCAATTAAGTATATTATCGGGTGATTACATTGTGAGGGCTGTCAGTCCAAGACAACTTCGCTGCTGTAGATGAAAAACCGAGGGACTGGGTATTAACACAATCCGGAGTAGCACTGGCCTCAGAGAGATCTCTCTGGTTCACATTCCTGATCGTCTGTGTAACTCCGTTTTGCGCCACGAAAGGCTTTCAGGTACCAGTTGCGGTAGCGGTGAGCGGCAGTCAAGGCAGCGGCAAGCTGCAAAGCCACTTGCATTTCGTGCCAGTTGAAAGAAAGTGTAGATGGTAGATCTGCCATTGGAAGTAACCCCTTGTCGATAGCATCTGGGGAGTGTTGTTGAACGAATTGCGTGATGGATTCCTTGACTTTTGATAGGCCACGTTTGATTGCCAGCTCGACATCGTCCATGTTGATCTCGGGATACAGTGTCTTCACGAATTATCAGTAAGATGGGTACTCGGGTCAAAAATTAGATGCTTACACCGTGGGTCGCAGGATCAGCATCAATGTCGATCTGCTCAGCAGAATCGCTTAGAACCCACACTCGATATTCGACCGACTTGACGTCACACCAGTTGTGTTGTGCGGCGACGACAGGCTTGAGGTCAAAGTCACGCAAGCCCTCCGACCGGTCATCGAAAGCAAGGGCGAGGAAATCATTCGCGCTGCGGCAAGGCTCTTCTGCACCGAGGATCTTCCACGTCTCTGAACCTTCTTGCGGACTTTCGTACCTCCTAAACTCATCAACGAGAATCATGATAACTATGACAGTGCCAGGCACGTGTTTGAGCGTGGACCTAATCTTCTTCTCCAAGTCGGTCAGATTCTGGGCAAATGCACATTCAACGATGGCACAAAACTGGACCTTTGGCCTCGAGGGAGTCCCAGCCACGAGGGCAAGGTCAGGAACGGCAGAAAAATCCCCGGATTGGATTTCGACGCCCGTCTCCATCGTGGTGTGCACACAATCATTGGAGAAACAGCTTTCCGCAGGCGAGAGTATGGCTCGCAGGTGTATGACGGGAGACTGGTGCAAGGGCAATGGTCACTGCACGATCATTTCTCCAAGGCCCATTTCACAGCCAGGGATGTAGGACAGCCTGTACGGACACATGTCAGGATGGATCTGATCCCATGCGGGTGATTATGTACCTCGGCTTGGATACGAAATCAGTCTCACTCTCATCTAATTTCTCGGCGACAGTTCTGAACGTACTTGATGTGTCGTCCATGAAGGTCTGAAAATAAGAGAGCATCAGCATCAGCCTAGGCAAAAGATGAGATCACCGTTCGCCTTCAATGCACACTCAGTGAGACTCTGAGCAGGCGAGGAGAGGGAAAAACGTTTAGGTGTGAATGCATCATTCTTAAAGAAATAATTGGTCAGGTGGGGGGAACGCAGGAAGGATGTATCTTGTCCCCTAGTATAGCAAGAGCAAAGGGGGTGGCTGGGTGAGAAATTTAGAGTCGTACAATTCGTGCCACCTATCTCAATCCTGATTATTCACGACAACAAGCTGCGACCGCTGTACAAGTTATTACTATTCTATTAGACGGAGAAACCAGTGTATAATGTCGATACAGTTATGTTACGATTGCGCAGGAGATGGTGTCGCCTGGTACGCCCCGTAGTAGCCGGGCTGGTACAGAGCGGCACCATACGCACCCGCGGCGCCGGGCTGTCCCGCGATAGTTGCCCGAATATGTGGAGGCAGCGTCGCGGCCACGAAGCCACCTGCACCAGTGGGTGCTGCCCACGTTCCGCCCGCAGCGGGTTGATAAGGTTTCCCAGTCGGCGACGCCGCTGCAACTGTATTAGCCACCGCGCGCTGACCCGCGGCCTGCGCCGTC
>JBBPTV010000185.1:0-19662 GCA_038094275.1 Tubosaeta brunneosetosa | reverse complement strand
CGCGATTCGTTGAACGATAGGCAAGCAAAACAGTCTTTTCTCGGACCCTTTTGCCTAAAGTTTGCCCAGCGTTTCCTTGCGTGCACCCCCCAACTCCCAACCCACCGTAACGGCCGGGTATCGGGAATGGAAGAGAGCTGCGACGACACTCGTTATTACACTACATTTTATATCCGCAATCACACACCGATCGATTCGGTGATTCACTACACGCGGCGCGTGTTCATACTAGATCCGACATCACACGGCATAGTTGTATTGCATGTCATTTACTCATTGACCACACACACGTCAGGCCACATGATCCAGATCTGATAATAGAGGTTCAATTAGGAACAACCGTTCTTCGTGCCTTTTCTGCATCCCAGCGTGCCCGAATGAGCATCGCACCTTCTGCTCTGGATCGAACCAGTGGCGAAAGGAGTTGCATTTGAGCAGCTTGCAGGTGTGGTGGTAGCACACCCTCGTTTCGGATGACCTAGAGGACATCTGGTCATCCACAACAACATGAACGGAGGGTCATGGTCTTACAGAGCCGACGGCGAGGAAGAATGAAAACGTCGCTGCACTGCTGAGCATGTACTGCGAGAGCGTCGCCAGGGCACCTCTAGGTCCAGCGCCGCCTCTTTGAATACCATGTCCACGTTGATTCGGGTGTTTTCCTGACATGAGGGTGGCTCACCTGAGAATGCTATATGAACCAAAAATGAAGCCGATGGTGAGACCAACACCTCCGCCCATGAGGGCGCCCATTCTGATTGAATTGCGCGAGGCGTTCAGCACGGAGGCAACGTGGACGAGCGGAGACGTACTTTACTGTGCGTTTGGACGTTTCCAGTCAGGACATCGTCAGCTTCGCGTTCTGGCGTACTCACATTTTTGCCAAACGGACGGTTCTTGTGCGCGCGGAGCAGCCATGAGTGGGTGACGGAAAGAGATCGAGTTCAGCCACTCATGTCACCACCGTCGTTTCCCAGTGCCCGACAAGCTCAAATCAGTCTGTCTACCCAATCTTTCTCCTTCTTGCCAACTAACTGAAACACAGTCAGAGCGAACCAGAGAGACTTGTTCCATGTCTTGTCGTTCAAGGAGCAGACCGACGCCGTGCTCCGCTCTTGGCTCGGTGCGTGCACGTTTCCCTACTGCACACATGTCTTACCCGTCTGCTAGGAACGAGATGGCTGCTGAGGTGGGACAAGGAGGTCGATCTGGCTCTGAAGTTGCTCTACTATGGCTTGACAATCGGCCGAGGTGCGACACTCACGTCCGCGACACTGTTCCGCTTGCTCACACCGCCCCGAAGCCGTACAGACCCTCGGAGAAGAATACACTGACATTTGGCGGCATTCTGCGTTCAGCGACAGAGCGCCATCCAGGGCTGCGCGGATAGCCCTTGTCCTCCTTCCGACCTTGCCTTCATATATCCTTGCGAGATGGGGTTCCCATCTCAGCTCCTTGTCCCCCAAGATGGCATGCATGCTTCGTGTACTGCCCGTCTGCCTTGAGATGGCTGCAGAGGTTAATCTGGCCATATTTTACCTCCGAGGCAAGTACTATGACCTGACGAAGCGCATACTGGGAATCCGGCATGTGATTATCACGCTCTCGCCCGTGTTGAACGTCACTCAAGTGGACTTGTAGATCTCGTCCACACCGGAGAATCCACACGTACGCCCGCCGTCGTACTCTCTGCTCGGGATCCTCATCCTCGTCCGCCTTCTCTACCGACTCGTACAATACTTGCGTTCCCGTGCTCAAGCTTCCACTGAAAAGTCACGTGGAAAACGCAGTCTGGACGCGGCACGGGAGATGTTTATTGACGACCGGCTCGTAGGCACGATGCTCGAACACGTGGATCCCGAGGACGTGCCTACCAAGCCCGCAGAGGAGGACGGGAACACGGCGTTGGACGTCAGTGCTATACCTGCCCGGGCAAGGGCCAGTCGAAAGTGCACGCTTTGCTTGGAGGAGAGAACAGATAGCTGTGCGACCGAATGCGGACACTTGTTTTGCTGGGGTTGTATTGTGGGGTGGGGAAGAGAAAAGGCAGAGTGTCCGCTGTGCAGGCAGGCATTGAATTTGACCCGGCTACTACCTATATACAATCTGTGATGGACGGACGTGTTTATGGTCTAAATGTTGACAGTGTATATTTTACACACAGATATCATACCACTTGCTGGATGAGTGTGATGGTGTCACCTTTGAGGAGAATGCGACCTGGAAAGACATGTACCGCAGCCTCGGGAAAGGAACGAACAAGCGTACCAAGTTCTCGCCGCGGTTTTGCATCTTTGACATACACTTCTGCTGCTTCATCCAGGACAACATTCATGAATTCGTCAAAGCCCTGGACAAGGTTGATCAGTGCAAAGGTTCACATATGAAACGAAGAAAGGGAACGCGAGAGGATGATCATCGCCTTTGCAAGGGACGATTCAATGCTGGACGTGATCTCTGGACGAATCGAACAGACGTACAATGATGCGCCCTTCGATTCGCATCTCAGTATTGTCGTACAACCATATCACTACCTTTGTCCGCTGTAAATGGATCGTCAGCGATGAACATGAAGATACTAGCACTGACCTGCTGCAGGTTTTTGAAGATGACATTCTAAAGCCGTGTCACCGATTATAAAACATTAATTAAAAGGCTACGTACGATGGGCTGAACCATCACACGTTGCTGACGTCCGGACATGGCTGGCGAGTGATTAACCGTTTGCTGAGGAGAGATAGTACTACTTGATGATTATCTAATCAGTTCCCACACGCCACCAAGTGGACGCGTTCAAACTTGCGTTGCTTTCACGTCTAAATCATGATGGAGGTAAGCCATCCGTTGCTTGTTCTGAGCATCTTTGACCGCGTCTTCATAGGCGTTCAGTCCCTCCAACTCGTCCACCGCAGCTGCGGTCACTTTTATTACCTTTGTCCAGGACTTGAAGCGGAAAACCAAGACATGGGGTCCCATGATCGAACTCTGCGCCAACGGCGAGAAGACTTTGGAGCGCTTCCGATACCAGTTCCCCGACGACTGGCTTTACAGCGATCAGCTCCGAGGCGAATGGAGTGCTTACAATGAGATCCTCAAACGCAAGAACGATTCCATCCAGGAGCAGCTTGGTACAATCTTTTCCGCCGCGTCGTCCTTGTCTCACGCAGTACCTTTTTCATAGCCGGACTCCAGCTCAAGATCGTTGCCGAGGACAAGATTGTAGAGAACAAGATCAACGATATTCTTTCAGAATGGGAACAGACACGTCCCGTGCAAGGAAGCATGCGTGCTGATACCGCCATGAATACCATCAACGTTTTCGAAGGAAAGCTGAGTCGTGTCAAGGAAGAATACGACCTCGTATGCAGGGCCAAAGAGGCTCTCGACCTCGAGCTGACGCGTCATACCCGCCTGGAACCCGTGTTCGAGGAACTCAAGGACCTCAAAGCCGTTTGGACAGCGCTCTCGGGCGTTTGGAGCCAGATTGGAGAGCTCCGCGAGATGTCGTGGGCGACTGTCCAGCCGAGAAAGTTGAGGCAGCAGATCGACGGACTCTTGTCTTCGACCAAGGACATGCCGACGCGCATGCGGCAGTACGCGGCATTTGAATATGTCCAAGACGTACTTCGAGGACTCTTGAAGTCGAACGCGATCATCTCTGACCTCAAGTCCGAGGCGTTGAAGGATAGGCACTGGAAGCAACTGTTCAAGGTTCTGAGGCTGCCCTCGCAAATTAGTCTTCCCGTGTAAGTCGCTTATCTTTTTGTTTGCAGCTTTCTCTGACGCGCAGACAGCATGACGCTGGGAAACGTTTACGATTTGGATCTGAAGAAGAACGAGGCACTCATACGAGAAGTCATCGTTCAAGCCCAGGGAGAGGTAAAATTCCACGGCTGTCGTTTACTCTCTGTTGACGGTATACACAGATGGCCCTGGAAGAGTATATCAAACAGGTCAAGGAAACGTGGACCAACTACACGCTCGATCTCGTGAACTATCAAAACAAATGTCGACTTATCAGGTAGGAATCATTCGCACCCGTTCTACCTGTGATGCGTTGTTCATGTCATGCTTCAGGGGTTGGGATGATCTTTTCAGCAAGTGTAGTGAGAACCTGAACTCGTTGACTGCGATGAAGCTTTCTCCGTACTACAAAGGTGCGTAGATGAAATTTGGAGAAACAATCGCATCAAACTGACCCGTTTGTCCCAGTCTTTGAGGAAGAGGTATTTTTCAAGTGCAAACGCTGTTTCTTGCGCTAACACTGTCAAAGGCTGGTTCCTGGGAAGAAAAACTGAACAGGATCCACGTTTTGTTCGGTAAGCGATCTCGTATTCTCCGTGTGATGCTTCTCACTTTACGAAAGATGTTTGGATCGACGTCCAGCGTCAATGGGTGTACTTGGAGGGCATCTTCTCTGGGAGTGCAGATATCAAGCACCTTCTCCCCGTGGAAAGCGCCCGCTTCCAAAATATCAATGCCGAGTTTTTGACCGTCATGAAGAAGGTGTACAAGTCGCCGTTCGTCATAGACGTCATGAATATCCAAGGAATACAAAAGAGCTTGGAGCGTCTCGCTGATCTCTTGAACAAAATCCAAAAGGCTCTCGGCGAATATCTCGAACGCGAGCGCGCATCGTTCCCCCGATTCTACTTCGTTGGTGACGAGGACCTGCTGGAGATAATTGGTAACAGTAAGGACATCCTACGCATTATGAAGCACCTCAAGAAGATGTTCGCCGGCATTTCCACCATCAAGCTCGACGACGACCTGACCCAAATTCAGGGGATGGCTTCCCGTGAGGGAGAGGAAGTCCGCTTTAGCGAGCCGATTTTGTTGAAAGATTTTCCGAAGATCAACGACTGGCTTGCTCGACTGGAATCTTTGATGCGTCTTTCGTTGGCTGAGCTACTCTGCGACGCTGTTGGCGAATTACAGTCATTCTACGGTACCGGATCACCCCTCAATATGGACCAACTCATGTATTGGATGGAGAAGTATCCCGCCCAACTCGTTACATTGGCTATCCAGGTCGCTTGGACCACATCGGTCGAGGGTTCTCTGGAATCTGGCAGTCTTCCAGAAGGACCACTTGAAACGATTTCTCAAGCTCTTGACCTCCTTGCCGATATCGTCTTACAGGAGCTCGGTCCCGTCACCCGTCGTAAATGTGAACACCTCATCACAGAACTCGTCCATCAACGAGACGTCACACGCGCTCTCATGCAACAGCGGGTCACCGACACCAAAGCCTTTACGTGGCTCTCGCAAATGCGCTTTTATCTGGAACGATCCACCGAGAATCCTCTTGACCGTCTAGCCATCCGAGTCGCGAACGCGTCGTTCCCTTACGGATGGGAGTATTTAGGCGTTCCAGATCGACTTGTACAAACACCATTGACCGACCGAGTTTACCTCACGTTGACTCAAGCTTTGGACAGTCAACTTGGTGGTTCTCCATTTGGCCCTGCTGGAACAGGTACCTCAGTCCCAGATAGTAAAGCTGTCATCTAACAACTTGAATTCCAGGTAAAACTGAATCTGTCAAGGCCCTTGGCGTGCAGCTCGGTCGATTTGTTCTAGTGTTCTGTTGTGATGAGACTTTTGATTTCCAGGCCATGGGTCGCATTTTCGTCGGTCTTTGTCAAGTCGGAGCGTGGGGCTGCTTCGACGAGTTCAACCGATTGGAGGAGCGTATTCTGAGTGCAGTTTCACAACAAGTACAGAGCATTCAACAAGGGCTCGCTGCTCTCGTCAAGAATCCAAACACCGAGATTGAGCTCGTTGGAAAGAGTTTGAAGATCAACAAGAACATTGGTGCGTTCATCTACGAGCCGTAGTTGTGCCTGGCTAAACATGTCAACAGGGATCTTCATTACCACTAACCCCAACTATGCTGGGCGGTCGACTTTGCCGCCAAACTTGACAAAGCTTTTCAGACCGTGAGTCTCACTCGTCGCCGTACTAACAACCTCCCTGACTGGCTTTCAGGATGGCAATGACGAGGCCCGATCGCGAGCTCATCGCTCAAGTCATGCTCTTCTCCCAAGGTTTCCGTACAGCCGAATCGCTCGCGTCCAAGATCGTACCCTTCTTCAACCTTTGCGACGAGCAACTCTCGCCTCAACCCCACTACGACTTCGGTTTGCGTGCGCTCAAGGCCGTGCTTGCTAGCGCAGGTATCCTCAAGCGTGAACGTCTGCAGAATGCCAAGTTAGAAGAAACGGAGGATGTAAATGGACTTTCGGACGCTATTTCTGAGCAGATTATCGTCATCCAAAGTGTCACGGAAACGATTGTTCCCAAGTTGGTCGCTGATGATGTGCCGTTGCTCACGAGGTAAGGTTTAGTGATGGCATGCGTTCCTCACCCTAAACATGTAACCACCTTTAGTCTGCTCGCGGATGTCTTCCCTGGCACGGACTATATCCCTGTCGACTTAGAGGCACTACGCGAGCAAATATTGAAGGTCTGTGCAGAAAAGCGCTTGGTCCATGGCGAACGGTGGATCGCCAAGATTCTCCAGTTGTACCAGATCCAGAAGATTCAACACGGTCTCATGATGGTCGGTCCCTCCGGCACTGGGAAAACGAACGCATGGCAAGTCCTTCTCTCGGCACTGGAGAGGCTGGATGGTATCGAAGGCGTTGCGTATGTCATTGATCCCAAAGCAATTCACAAGGATGCGCTCTACGGTACCCTTGATCCTACTACGCGCGAGTGGAACGACGGATTGTTCACCCATATCCTACGCAAGATCGTGGATGATGTGCGAGGGGAGAGTTCGAAGCGGCACTGGATCATTTTCGATGGAGACGTCGATCCGGAATGGGTCGAGAACTTGAACAGGTTAGTCTGTTCACTGAAAGATGGAGCAGCTGACTCATTGACCTGTAGTGTCCTCGATGACAACAAACTACTTACGCTCCCGAATGGTGAACGTCTGAACTTGCCTCCCAACGTCCGCATCATGTTCGAAGTCGAACACTTGCGCTATGCAACGCTCGCTACCGTCAGTCGTTGCGGTATGATCTGGTTCAGTGAAGACGTCATCGAGCCTTCGATGGTTTATCGCCACTATCTAAACACACTCTCATCTGTCCCCTTGGACGCGGACGACGACGACGCAGCCGACATACCCGGACGCCGTTCTGACATTCTTGGTGCAGAGACTGCGGGTTCTGCTCATCTTGTAACTCAAATTCAGATTGCCACCATCCTCGAGCGATACTTTGCGGAGGGAGAGCTTGTCAGCTCGGCTCTTGAATTCGCAGAATCCATTGATCACATCATGGACTTCACAACTACTCGCGCGCTTCATACACTCTTTTCGTTACTCAACAAAACTGCCCGTAACATCATCGAGTACAACATCCAACACTCTGATTTCCCGCTTCCCCCAGAGAAGGTGGAACAATACGTCACCAAGCGCTTACTTGTTAGCATAATTTGGGCCTTCTCTGGTGATGCTAAGCTCGACTTGCGCGCGGAGATGGGTGACTTCCTACGCAAACAGACTGGCATTGACCTGCCTCCGATGGCTGCTGAAGCATCTCTCATCGACTTTGATGTACAAATCGCCACCGCAGATTGGATCGCTTGGCAGTCCAAAGTGCCCTCCATTGAAATCGACGCACACTCCGTTACTGCAGCTGATGTTGTGGTTCCGACCATGGACACCGTGCGTCACGAGGAAGTCCTGTACTCGTGGCTTTCTGAACACAAGCCCCTCCTGCTATGTGGACCCCCGGGCTCGGGGAAGACTATGACACTTTTCAGTGCCCTTCGCAAACTCCCCGACATGGAAGTCGTCGGTCTCAACTTCTCCAGTGCCACTACCCCTGAACTTATTCTTAAGACATTTGAACAATACTGCGAATACAGAAAGACTCCGAACGGCGTCATCCTTGCGCCAGTCCAGATTGGTCGCTGGCTGGTCGTGTTCTGCGATGAAATCAACCTTCCCGCCCAGGACAAGTATGGTACTCAACGCGTCATCTCGTTCTTGCGTCAGTTGGTCGAATGCGGTGGGTACTGGCGCGCGAGCGACATGTCGTGGGTCAAACTTGAACGCATCCAATTCGTTGGCGCATGTAATCCGCCTACCGATCCCGGTCGTGTTCCCCTCAGTCACCGTTTCCTCCGTCACGCACCGCTCGTTATGGTAGACTATCCCGGAGAGGTCTCGCTCAAGCAAATCTACGGCACATATAACCGCGCCCTTCTCAAAGTCGTCCCGACGCTGCGCGCGTACGCAGAGCCCCTCACAGACGCCATGGTCTCTTTCTATCTCGTTTCGCAGAAACGTTTCACGTCCGACATCCAGGCGCACTACGTCTACAGCCCTCGTGAGCTTACGAGATGGGTGCGAGGCATCTACGAAGCTATCCGTCCCCTGGAGATTTTATCTGTGGAGGGTCTGGTGCGCGTCTGGGCCCACGAAGCACTGCGTCTTTTCCAAGACCGACTTGTCACGGAAGAAGAAAAACACTGGACGGACGAACACATCGATCTTGCCGCCATGGAACATTTCCCGACCATCAATCGCGACGAAGCTCTGAGCCGACCTATTCTCTTTTCCAATTGGACTTCCAAAGACTATATTCCCGTGGACAGAGAAGTCTTACGCGAGTACACCAAGGCTCGTCTGCGTGTCTTTTACGAAGAGGAGTTGGATGTGCCTCTGGTCCTGTTCAACGACGTGCTCGATCATGTGCTCAGGATTGATCGTGTGTTCCGCCAAGTCCAGGGCCATTTATTGCTGATTGGTGTTAGTGGTAGTGGCAAGGTAATAGGCGTGACTATTAAAACACCACAAGGCTGACAATTCTGGCTAGACGACGCTATCTCGATTTGTTGCTTGGCTCAATGGGTTGAGCATTTTCCAGATCAAAGTTTCAAACAAATATACTGGCGATGACTTCGATGACGATCTCCGTACCGTACTGAGACGTGCCGGCTGCAAGGGCGAGAAGATTTGTTTCATTATGGACGAATCCAATGTACTCGACTCAGGTTTCCTGGAGCGCATGAACACACTTCTCGCAAACGCTGAAGTACCAGGTCTCTTTGAGGGCGACGAACACGCCGCCCTTATGACGGCGTGCAAGGAAGGGTCGCAAAGAGACGGGTTAATGCTCGACTCACACGAGGAACTCTACCGGTGGTTCACTCAGCAAGTTGCCAAGAACCTTCATGTTGTCTTTACCATGAATCCGCCAGAGAACGGTCTTGCGTCGCGTGCTGCTACATCGCCTGCCTTGTTTAACCGTTGTGTTCTCGACTGGTTTGGAGACTGGTCGGACCAGGCATTCTACCAGGTTGGCATGGAGTTTACCCACACATTAGATTTGGATCTGGCATCGTACTCTCCGCCCAGTCACTTCCCCATTGCCTATCGCGAGCTTTCCTTACCTCCCGTTCATCGCACTGCTGTTGTCAATGCCCTCGTCTACGTTCATATGTCTATGTTCCAGATCAACCAGCGCATTAGTCGCCGCCAGGGTCGATACAACTATGTGACGCCTCGACACTATCTCGATTTGTAAGTCCTTTCAGCTCGTCGGGAGTCATTGGTCTCACTGGTACTCCTTAGCATCAACCATTATGTCAGGCTCTACAATGAAAAACGCGACGAGCTCGAAGAACAACAGCGTCACCTTCATGTTGGTCTCGACAAACTCAAGGACACAGTGACTCAGGTTGAAGAGCTCCGGAAGAGCCTTGCTATAAAGCGGTCCCAACTTCAAGCCAAAGATACGGAAGCAAATGAAAAACTCCTGCGCATGGTAGCGGACCAGCAGGAAGCTGAACAGAAGAAGTCGGCATCCATTGAAATCCAGGCTGCGTTGGTGGAGCAAGACAAGAACATCGCACAACGTCGTGCTGTCGTTATGGCTGACCTTGCAGACGCAGAACCTGCCGTCCTGGATGCACAGGCTGCCGTCAGTAACATCAAGAGACAACATTTGCAAGAAGTCAGGACGATGGCCAACCCACCCGAAGCCGTGAAGCTTGCCATGGAGTCTGTCTGTACGATTCTTGGGCACAAGATCGACAGCTGGCGGACGGTTCAGGGTATCATCCGCCGAGATGACTTTATTCAAAGGATTGTCAATTTCGACACCAACAACCAAATGACCAAGTCGCTCCGCGAACTCATGAAGAAAGACTTCTTGAGCCGACCGTCGTTCAACTTTGAGACCGTTCAACGTGCCAGTAAAGCCTGTGGTCCTCTCGTCAAGTGGGTGCTTGCCCAGGTCCGCTTCTCGGAGATTCTCGACAAGGTGGAGCCTCTGCGCAACGAGGTGCAGTCCCTTGAAAACCAAGCTGAGACGACCAAGAAACAAGCTGCTCAAATTATTACCATCGTCGCCGAACTGGAGGCGAAAATCGCCAAATACAAGGAAGAATACGCACTTCTCATTTCGGAAACGCAGGCAATCAAATCGGAGATGGAGCGAGTGCAGAGCAAGGTTGATCGCAGTATGAAGCTCCTCGAAAGTTTATCCTCGGAGAAGGGACGATGGGAATCTGGAAGTCGCACCTTTGACGCGGAAATGAGTACCATTGTGGGCGATGTGCTGCTTTCTGCAGCCTTCCTTGCGTATGGCGGTTTCTTCGACCAACATTACAGAGAAGTCATGTGGCAGGACTGGTCGAATCATCTTCTCGAAGGCTACATCAAGTTCAAACCGGAACTCTCGTTGACCGAGTATCTCTCAACCGCAGACGATCGCTTAAGCTGGCAATCCAAATCACTTCCAGCCGACAACCTGACAACCGAAAACGCGATCATGCTCAAGCGATTCAACCGTTACCCGTTGATTATCGACCCGACTGGTCAAGCAACAACCTTCCTGCTCAACGAGTACAAGGATCGCAAGATCACAGTCACAAGTTTCCTCGACGAAGCGTTCCTTAAGGTTTTGGAAAGTGCGCTGCGTTTCGGCAATCCCGTTCTCATCCAAGATGTCGAGCATCTGGATCCCATCTTGAATGCCGTGTTGAACAAGGAGATTCGTAGAACGGGCGGCCGTGTGCTCATTCGTATTGGCAACCAAGACATCGATTTCTCCCCTGCGTTCACCATGTTCCTCTCTACTCGGGATCCGTCGGTCGAGTTTTCCCCCGACATTTGCAGTAGGGTCACATTTGTCAATTTCACAATGACACGTAGCAGTCTCCAAAGCCAGTCCTTGGATCAAGTGCTTAAAGTGGAACGGCCCGATACTGAGCGCAAGCGAACGGATCTCATGAAAGCCCAAGGCGAGTTCCGCCTCCGCCTCCGGACACTGGAGAAGTTGCTTCTTCAAGCTCTCAACGAGTCGACTGGCAACATCCTCGACGACGACAAAGTCATCGGCACCTTGGAAACCTTGAAACGGGAGGCTGCAGAGATCACCCGCAAGGTGGAAGAGACAGACATCGTCATGAGAGAAGTCGAGCAAGTCACCACAGAATACCTCCCGTTAGCGCAGGCCTGCAGTTCCGTCTTCTTCATCCTCGAACAACTCAACCTCGTCAATCACTTTTATCAATTCTCCCTACAATTCTTTCTCGACATCTTTGACTACGTACTCCACCATAATCCCAACTTGAAGAACGTCACCGACTACCACAAACGACGGGAAATTCTGCTCAACGACCTCTTCCTGATTGCATACAGGCGCACCTCGCGTGCTTTGCTTCACCGTGATCATGTCATGCTCGCCGTGCTTTTGGCACAAGTGAAGCTGCGAGGTGTAGAGGAAATTGCCGATGAACTCGAGTTCCTGCTCGAGAGCGGGCAAGGAATCGTTGGAAAACCTGGCGTCTCCTCTGGCGGACCGGCGTCTTCTGTACTCTCTTCCGAGCAAATGATGCACCTTGAAGAATACGCAAAACACAGTATTTTCAAGCCTGTTCTGAACAGCGTTCTCGACTTGTCCCACGACTGGGTTTCGTTTTTACAATCTTCGAGTCCTGAAACGATCGTTCCTCTGCCTTGGGAGCCGAGCACACGTACGTGTCATTCCTTTTTTCTACCAATCCTTATTCCGACATTTGAATAGCTGCCGTCGAAGCTCTTCGTTCGATGCTTATTGTCAAGTGCTTGCGACCTGATCGCCTCCTGCAATCTACTGCGATGTTTGTGCGCACTGTTTTCCAGAACGACCTATCCTCCGAACTCGACCTCGGTGCCATGGTTGCAAACGAGGTCCCTGGTACGACTCCACTCGCCCTGGTATCTGTGACGGGTTACGACGCAAGTTACCGTGTCGAACATCTCATTCAAACCGTCGGAGCGCGTTCTTCGTCGGTTGCCATGGGCTCTCAGGAAGGTTTTACTCTCGCAGATCAAGCTATTGCTGCGGCATCGAGACAAGGCACATGGGTCCTCCTCAAGAACGTTCACTTGGCACCTTCATGGCTGGGACAGTTGGAGAAGAAACTTCAAACCCTCAATCCTCATCGCAATTTCCGTCTGTTCTTGACCATGGAAGCTAACCCGTCCATACCTGTCAATATACTCCGGCAGTCTCGTATCATCATGAATGAGCCACCACCAGGAGTGAAGGCCAACTTGCTCGACTCACTGGGATCTATTCCTCCGCAACGTCTTGCTCAAGGACCCGCAGAAAAAGTCCGCTTATATTTCCTCCTTGCATGGTTCCATGCAGTTGTACAAGAACGTTTACGATATGTTCCACTGGGATGGAGCCAAACATACGACTTCAACGACTCCGATATGGCCTCTGCCTTTGGTACCATTGACACGTGGCTGAACAGCATCGCTAAAGGAAGGGCCAATGTGGATCCTGCAACGATCCCCTGGGACGCACTCCGAACGCTCATCAAACAGTCAGTGTACGGTGGGCGTGTCGATAGCGATTTCGATCAACGCATTCTCGACGCCTTTGTGGACAAATTGTTCACTCCAGCTGCCTACAACGTGGATTTCAACTTAGTGCCCAGTATCAATAACAGTCAAGTTCTTGAAGCTCCAGATGGCACCAAACTTGAACACTTCCTCTCATGGGTGCAAGGCTTACCAGATCGCGAGCCACCGTCGTGGTTGACGCTACCGCCCACTGCAGAAAGGGTCATTGCTGTTGCTCAAGGTCAGATCACTTGAGATCCATTCGATGTGTCTGGGCTCACATCGTTCTAGGTAATGAGCTTCTCAACAAGCTACGCAAGATGCGAACGCTGGCCGACGACGACGACGACGACGTGCCAAGTACCGGAAGCCCGTCAAAGGGTCAGTCTTCACAACAGCCTGCATGGATGCGCAACCTGCACGAGCGCTGCCGCGAATGGCTGACCCAGCTGCCATCGGTAAGACATGTGCCTCACAGTAATCAATACATGACTGGAACTTCCGTCTAGGCCCTGAATACATTGCCCAAACAATCTAATGACAACCCAGATCCACTTTACCGCCTATTCTTCCGAGAAGGCTCCATCGGACGCAAGTTGCTCGACCAGGTTCGCAAGGACCTTGCAGATGTCGTCAAGGTGTGCAAGGGTGAACTAAAACAGACGAACCATCTCCGGGCCTTGATGAGCTCCCTCACCAAAGGTAAATCCAATTCTATCATGACTAGAAGCAAACTAACGTGATCAAGGCACTATTCCGACACACTGGAGACGATACAAGGTTCCCAAGGCCATGTCCGTTTCGGAGTGGATTCCGGACCTCTCTCGTCGCCTGGCTCAGTTAGATGGTATCACCACAATGCAGCAGTCCTTGTCTGACGTTGAAGTTTGGCTCGGAGGTCTGTTCTTCCCAGAGGCGTATATTACGGCCACTCGGCAGGCTGTTGCTCACCGCAAGCGCTGGAGTCTCGAAACGTTGAGTCTACGACTAGATATTGGTCAGATGAGTAACCCGGGAGCGTTTATTGTTGATGGTAAGTCCGGAAGGGTGTCCTAACTCAACTTTTCTAATCATGATGGTTCAGGCTTGACTTTGGAGGGGGCTGCATGGGACGTCGAAGTCGGGAAGCTCGTGCTCAACGATGGCGAAGCCGTTCACCTGAGTGCTTCTCAGATCCGATGGGTCCAAGACGAAGAGGATGACGTCGACCGAAGTAATCTGGTGACACTCCCTGTCTACCTGAACAGCGACCGCAGCGACGTGATGTTTACAGTTGATTTACCTTTTGACGGCAGCTCTGTATCGCTTGTGGCGATGAGAGCCATTTGTCTCAATGCTAGAGGCTAGATGTAGATGTTGGATCTCAGGATACCCGGACGCATAATACCTACGACGCATGTATGTTGGAGTACAGTATCTACAGCCAGTAATGATATCCTTTATTCAAGATTCGATCCGCGACTGGTATTGATATCTATTCTAGTTCACTGCTGATGAATGAGTCTCACTTCCACCAACGACTTCTAGTACCTTCCAGTCTACTTGAATATTCTCTCTCGCGAATATTGCACGAGCCTCTTCTGCAATAGCCTCAAAATTGTGAGTTGCGAGAGCCAAGATGGTGGGCCCTGCTCCGGAGAGGCAGATTCCGAGTAGACCAGGGTGAGTTTGTGGCGTAATCGATGATGTCACTTTGGGTAAACCAGGAATCTACGGATCGATAAGCAGCCGCTCGTGGGTCCCAACACAGCAAACACATACAAGCTTTTTCCGATATGGTTGGTGAACGCGATCCTTCATCGCCTCGTATATCAGTTCGGGGTCCGCCGGTGACTGTCCGAGCGCGGTGGTCAGTACAGCGAGGCGTTGCATGTTGAAGATCTGGGATATCAATAAGGACAGAAACATACTCATACACAGCGCACGCACCAGATCCTTTCGAGAGTATTCCGTAGGCAGCGCCTCTCTTGCTTCGGCCGTACTCAGCTCGAACCGGGGTATGATCGCCACAGCCTTGATAGCCGGATTCCAACCGAAACGCACAAAGTGGCCAATGCCGAACGGCGGCACGGGCGGCGACAGCCCCCACGCCTCGCCCGCATCGGGCGGGTACTCTGGCAAGACCTCTGACAGCGGGACCTGGGCTGCCTCACTGGCGACCGGATCTAGCTCCCGGAGGTACGATCCGACGAACCCCCCGACGAGCGCCGCCGTCACGTTGTCCGGATGTCTCTCGACCATCAGGGCGTAGTCGAGTATCCGCTCGCGCGAGAGATGGAGCTGACCGAGCGCGTCGCCGAGGAGCACGCCTGCGATGACGGCCGCGCCCGAGGAGCCGAGACCGCGGCCAAAGGGTATCTGGTTGTCGGCGTGGATGCTGACGAGCTCGGGTGGGAAGGCGCGGTGGTGGTTGCAGCGCAGGACGTAGAGCGCGACGCGGGTAGTCAGGTTTTGGTATGGATTGAGCGGGACGTCGTCCGCGCCTTCTCCGGAGTAGGTGATTTGGACGAGGTCAGGAGAGGGCGGGCCGAATTTGACTGTGAGCGTCAGGTAGAGGGAGAGAGAGAGCCCTACGACATCAAAGCCTGGTCCGATGTTGGCAGAGGTCGCGGGGACTTTGATGATGACAGTGCTCCTCTCGGATCCGGACATGATCCAGCTGTTATACTACGTGAGCGATGAAGGATCGGCGACGATGAAGACATACTTTGGCAGTTTTGTGTCTTGGCAAGGAAGAGGATAATCCGAAATCGAAGCGAAGAATGGGCCGAGCCCAAAAACTGTTCGTCGATCATTGATCCATAAAAGGATGCATTCCGAGTATGATCATATCCTGCCAACTCGTCTCATTCGGAAAATCATCCTAAAAAACGGCCACGACGGTGAGAAAAGAGTCACTGGCCCCAATTGTTGTGGGTTGACAGGCCCGGTGGATACTCTCATACTCACGTACAACGTTGTCGCACTCTGAACGAAACAATAAATAGTTGCAAAATCATCCAACATTACTGCAACAAGGAAAATGTGTCTAATTCAAGTGTCTCTGGATATCAAGGATAGGAAGACTGCCCGAGGCTTCCCAAAATCACGACCAAAACGTCTGGTGTAACGACTAGACGGCATCGTCACAGACCGTAAACTAGATTTATGACATGTCAGATCGTGTTCTTCCAAGCGACGCTCCAAACTTGTACTCACATAAATCACATCATCTGCAGAACCACGCTCTGCAACTGGCAAGAGAACAGACTGGTGATTCATGGCAGCAGTGACAGTAGACATCTTGTACACGCCCTTGGGGAGGCCGCCCGTGACATTGGCATACAGATGACCTTTGGCATCAGCTTTGTCGTTCAGTGCTGTAAAGAACGCGAACTTGGTTGGGTCCGTGGGCGCAGTCTGGTAGAGGGAGTCAAGACGTTCAATGACGACATGATCATGTCCCATGATAAGACCGGTAGTCGGATCGAGCTGCTGGGGTGCAGCATAGTAGTTTACGGCCAGATTGGCAAAGTGGCCCGTCGCAAAGTTCCTGACGGCCAATGTAATTTCGAAGGTGATGTTGGGCGGAATGACTGCGAGATTGATGGGTGTGACAAACTTGACACTCGGCATGTGGGTGGTGGAAGGAATGGCCCCCATCGGGGCAAGGTTGCATGAACCATTTTTGAGTTGCTGTCCATTGGTGAGCGGAAGGTGGGGGAGTGTAGCACACCAGTTGATGAAGTTGTTAGGAGACGTCAGTGAAGCAGTTTCTCCAGCTTCTGTACTGTTGAGGCCCAAACCGTCTTGCTCAAAGTTTGAGTTTACCAAAGAGGATAAGAGGGTCAAGGAAGTCTGGGACCCAGATCCGTTGGTAGGAACACTATACGTGATAGGTTAGAAAAGGTTGAGCGTAACAAAGGATGAGGATAGACTTGCTTGGAGCGTGCGTCTATGCTATTCTGTGGTGAGAAACCACGTGCTTGACGTTGTTTGAGGCTTGGGCCAGCCGAGACAATGGATGCTAGTAGCAAGCAGGTGACGAACCACATCGTTTTTGACTCGAGGAATTGGAAGGACAAGCCTAGCAGTCGACTCTTGGGGTAGCTCAAAAGAGAGGGGAAATCGTGATGAGGAGCCACTCATCGCAGTGGCCTTGTTCTTATAAACCATAGTAGTACATAGCCACGTGTCGCTTGAGCACCCGTACCGTCGGAATATTAGACAGCTACAGCCATACACAATAATGACTGACACTGACCCGGTACGCGGCTAGAAACGATAGGTACCTTGAAAATCCTAGGGGGAGAAGTTGCAGCAACACTCAGATCACATAGCTATCGAGAGCGGCCAGCAGCTCGGGGCCTGCATCAGGAAGGTACTCTGGCACCCCCAAAAGCTCTGTTGTCAGGTCGTCCGAGATGCCCGAGCGTGCGTATCCCCAAGGAGAACACCTATGATCGATGATGCTCTCAGCTGGTTTTATGGCCAGAAGAGCCGAGACCACGCCCAAAGTATCTGGCTGTCACGCTGGTGAACTCGGGAAGGAACAAGTGATGGTTGTCTGTAGTGCGGGACACGACTCAGTGGACGTGTCAACTCGAAACACAGCGTACCTGCAACACGGTGCATAGCCCAAGTCCAAGGCTTACCACATCATTGAAGGACTCGTCATCTCCAGCCTCCTCTGACGTCGGAGCTCCTTGGGGAATCTTCCTCGTCCTGTACCCTCGGCTTGTCGGCACTGCTACATGAAACACTTTGGCAGGTTCCGACGGGGTGTTGCAGTTGTCCTGTCCGATAGGCTCGTCATCCACCTCGGCCTTGCGTCTCAGTGTGGCGGGTCGAGTGAAATGGACATTGATTATCAGATCACATTGCCATCGGGCTTACATTCGGTCTTCACATGTCGTGCCAGGGAACGCAACGCGCGCAGTGTCACGCACACCTTGGCATATTGGTAGCCACATTCCCTCGCAAGACGACCCAGTTCAGCCCACCATGTCCATGCTATCAGAAAACATGCCCAACATACCACCATGCTGAGGTGTCGCAGCCGGTGCGACCCACACACCCAGCCGCAGTCCAATTCATCGTAAGGGTGTGGTAGCAAACAGCCGCGTCAGAAAACGCGTTTTCCAAACACGTCCCACGGCTCCCCGACGTAATGGAGAGCGCCACGGCACGAGAGGGTGGACAACAAGCCGAGGGAGCGAAGACGAGACATCGAGGGGAAACCACTGCGATGAAGTGAAAATGGCACCGGGTGTGATGAGCAGGAGTCAGAACACAATTTATTGCACTAGTACAAGATGAAAGTTTGGTATAAGAGCGTTACCAACTTATGTCAGACATTTGATGGACCACTGGCACGAGACCTCATCTGGTGGTCTGTATAGCAGATAACAAAACCCCGTATATTGCCAGCTCATCCCAGGAAAACATGTACCTGACCTGTTTAAAAGGCAACTCGCTGAAGAAAAACATGTCGCGCCAATACATACATTAAGCCGAACTGTCACAAGTGTGAATCCATTCGTACACAAAACATTACTGTCCGTTAGTTTGTTGGACGGTTATCCCATGAACTAATAAAAAAAACGGCGTCCTTGAAGCTAGCACGACTCCGTAGGCGTGGGAGTAGGAATGAGAAGGGTGCAGTTATCCAGTCGTGTTTCGCTCTTCGGTGACCGTGAACTAGATTGGACACGTCAGATCGATAACGGAAGCTCCAAACTTGAACCCACATAAATCACATCATCCGCGGTACCACGCTGGGCAACCGGCAAGAGCACAGGCTGGTGGTTCATGGCAGCAGTGATAGTAGACAACCTGTACACGCCCTTGGGAAGGCCGCCCGTGACATTGGCATACAGACGACCTTTGGCATCGGCTTTGCCATTCAGCGCCGTAAAGAACGCGAACTTGGTTGGGTCCGTAGGCGTAGTCTGGTGGAGCGAGTGAAGGGATTCAATGACAACATGCACATGGCCCTGAATAAGACTAGTGGTTGGATCAAGTTGCTGAGGTGCGGCATAGTAATTCGTGTCCGGATTGACAAAGTAGCCCGTTGCAAAGTTCTTGACGGCTATGGTGATCTCAAAAGTGGTGTTATGCGGGATGACGGCAAGATTGAGTGGCGTCACAAACTTGACACTCGGCATATGGGCGGTGGAAGGAATCGCGCCCATCGGGGCAGGGTTACATGAACCGTTCTTGAGTTGCTCCCCATTGGTGATCGGAAGGTGAGGGAGTGTAGCACACCAATTGATGAAATTATTGTGGGATGTCAGTGACGCGACTTCGCCAGCTTCTGTAGTGTTTAGGCCCAAACCGGTTTGTGCAAAGTTTGGGGCGATTAGAGAAGACAAGAGGGTCAAGGAAGTCTGGGCCCCGCCAGAAGGTGTCGGGGATACAGTGGAGGAGGTGACCGTGGCGTTGGAGGGACTATACACGATGGATTAGGACGGTTAGGCGTAACCAATGCTGAGAGTAGCCTTACCTGGAGCGTGCTTCTATGCCATTTGGCACAAAACTGCGGGCTGACTGGCGTTGTCTGAGGCTTGGACCAGCCAAAACGAGGGGTGCCAGCAACAAGGTGGAGAGGGCGATGAACCTCATCGTTTTCGACTCGCGGGCTCGGAAGGACTAGCCTGATAGTATGAGGACCTTTGAGGGCGAGGAGGGGAGGAAAACGCGACGAAGGGCTGCTCATCGTGGCCCTATTCTTATACCTCATAGCTATAGGTCAAAGTTTGATCAGACCCAGGTGGTTTGAGCGCTGTTATGGCATCATTTGTACAATAATAGTTTACTAC
>JBBPTV010000184.1:20090-36247 GCA_038094275.1 Tubosaeta brunneosetosa | reverse complement strand
AACTTCATATACATCACATGACTCATTGCTTATGTAAAAACAGCCTGTAAGATATTAATTTGAATGGTTATCAGATCAGCAACAAAACTGTTGCAATGACATGAGTGAATTAAAATGGTCATATCTCCACCATCTCTGAACCAAATCACATGATCCAAGATGCTATAGATAGCCAAGAGTGTCTATTTCATTTCACCCCCCAACCACTAAGCGATATTCCCACACAGTGACATATTACATCGCAAACAATACAGAACTACCAAACATTGCAACAGTTTTGTTGCTCAGTGTACATGGTTCACAGAATTCTGGTGTTTCAGTGAGCTTGTCAATACCCCAAAGTTGACCTTTTTGTACCATTGTCTGAATTTGCAGTACAGAGATGTGTCCTAATCAGCAGTGCAGAGTATTTATATTAACGGAGATAAGACTGAAATCTGGAGTACATGTCAGAGTTACTGCAGCATGGTACAGTCCATTTTTATGATGTCCAAGCATGACAGTGTGACGTCCTTTTCTTATGGAGCAGGAGTTTGACATTCCTGGTATTATGCTAGGCATACTCTAAAAGGTGTTTGACTTAACACTGGAGAGGTGGATGCTTATGAAGAGGTACCACAGCATCTCTTCAAGCTAGCTAAGTGCAAACCAAAGACAGGTTGTATGACGATGATGACTAGGAAGTTCACAGGACTTGAGAATCGCTCAAGGACAAGGAATGAGTATGCAAGAACCACATAGATTCAGAGTGAAGAACTACTGTACATGCAATTTGGTATATGAGATTCCAGTCATGAGAGAATGGAATGCTATGGAATGTTAGGGAATAAGGGGATACCTTGCTGTTATGAGAGAGACAGCTATGGAGCTAATTGTCCAATGAGAGATAAATGATAACAAAGACAAAAGAAGGAACTGCAGAGTCAAGTCATCTTTCTTGGAATAGAAACAGTCACATGAGTAAGGTGTCAGGAAGAGAAGGGAGAGATGAAGAGACAACAGTTCAAGAAGCTACTCAGATGAAGAAGTAAGTTTGTGAGATAAAGATTGGAGTTACCACCCAAAGGAAATGTTGGCAGCTTCAAAAGGAAGTTGACGAGGTCAATAAGAAGCAGATAAACTACAGAAGATGATAAGTAAGAGGATAGAATGAAGAAGAAGGGAAAAGGAGAAAAGAATTGTAACATTATCCCCTTTGTAATATTGAAGTTCCTATGAAGACTCAAAAATCTTCAGTAATAGGGGACCCAGTGTCATTCTCGAAAGCCTCAGGGATGAAAAGATTGTTTCCATGATCCATAGGAGATGGGGAGCATTGATGAGAGTTATGGTTCTAATGACATTTGGGTTTCTTTCAATAGGGAGGAGTAGAACATTGATGGTTAAAGGATAGTGACAACTGATAAAGCTGCTCAAGATATTAATGAATATCTCCTAGAAACTCTCTGAGGTTGAGATGATGGGCTAGGATGACGAGAGCTCAACAATTAGCTGCATCTAGATATTGGGTGTTGATGGTAGAGGTTCATCCCCAGCCAGATGGGTGGGTGATCAACAAAAGTCGAAAATGATGAAGAAGCTGGCAAAGAGCTAATAGAGGGGAATCGACATCCACATAGTAGTCTAGAGCATGAGCAACAGATGGGTTGGCCAAAAGAGTGCAGAGGGAATCATGATAATGTTAAAGTAACTAAATAGGGGCAGCAATGGCCCAACTAAGGTAGGGTAAATACAGAATGTTAAGTAGTTAAGAAAGATCTCACCTCAGACTGTGCTGCAAGTACAGAGCACAACTGAGGTGAGAAGAAGGAGTCAAAAAGAATTAAATAGTGTCAATGACAAGTGTGCATGTAGCTCTGGAAAGCTCTGGAGTAGAATAGGTGAAAATAAGCACACCAGATCAGGAAACATGATAGGTATAGTAGTGTGTGTTGAGAGGAACTAGGAGTGCCACCAAGTGAACAACATGAGGTATGACTATACTATAATAGGTATAAGTGAGTCTGAAAGCAATAGAGTGAGAAATGGGTGAGAAACATCCAGAGTTGGCGTGTGTACAATTCTGGAGTTGTCTGAAGGTCATACTTTGACAGATAACCAGGAGGTGGAGAGGAGAGTTGATGTGCAGAGAGGGATTCATTGACTGAGACAATGCCATCAGGGAAGTTGGTAGTGTCCCAACCAGAGACAGCACAAGTGGAGAAGGTTTCATCAATGTTCATGGTGATAGAGAAAGAGGGTAAGAGACAAGTGCAATGCCAGAGGATCAGATACTAGGTAGTTGTGCACAGCAGCATGCTATGACTTTCACTGATTCAAGCCAAGTGCAGATGGATGGAGAATATATCAAGAGGAAGAATCAAATGTGTGAAGGAGAATGGGTTTGTTCAGAAGGAGGACAATTACAGGACCAGTAAAGTGAAAGGAACAAGGTAAGTAGAAGGACAATAGCAGTGAAAGCAAAACATGGTTGAAGGATGAAGAAGAATGGATGTAACATAGAAAGAGGAAAGAACATGGGTGACTACTTCAGAGAATGAGAGCATTTATACAGAGAGAGAATCTTGGGGGTATGGCAGAGGTTTTCTTCAGGTTCCCACGTTGCTTCTGATTAGCAGTAGCCCTTCCACATGGTCAGGTACTGATAATTGCCAGGGCAGCCTTTGTGTGATAGGATAGCCTCCACTTCAAATTCATCATCATCATCAATAACTTCTGGGGGTGGTTTAGAAAAGGAAGGACCATGTGCTTCTGTCTGTTTGAACAGTGATAAAAGGGAGGTGTGGAATGTTTCATGGATTTTCCAAGAGGGAAATAGCCTGAGGTGATAAACAAGAGGAGAGATGACCTGAGAGATTTCAAATGGTCTGTGGTGTTTGGGAGCAAGTTTTCTAGAGGGGCAGGGGATCTGAAGGTTGGTGGCTTCCAGCCATACTTTGTCTCTGACTTTCCAGGGGGAGAATGAGCAGGTGGAGTGGCAAGTCATCACCATATGAGTGGAGTCATGTGCTGCAAGGGCTTCTTCTCATGCCTTGGACAGGGCAATCAATCTGTTAGATAGGGCTGGAATGAACGTTTTACCTAGGGCAGGGAATGATCAAGGTTCATATCCAAGGAGGAGGGAGAACAGAGATGACTTAGTGGAACTATGGGGAATGGAGTTGTGATGGAATTCAGCAGTAGTGAGGAATTCTGACCAGGCATGAGGGTTGTTGGCATAGAAGATATGGAGATAGATTTCAAGTTCTTGATTTGTTCGTTCAGTTTGGCCATCAGTCTGGGGATGATATGTAGTAGAGAGTCAAATGTCATATTGGAGGAGATGAGCAAGTTCTAGGGCAAATGCAGAGGCAAACTATGGACCATGATCCGAGATGATGGAATCATAAAGGCTGAAGTGTTTGAAGATGTTGTTGAAGAAAAGTTTGGCAACTCCTGCTGCGTCAATGGTTTTGTTGCAAGGGATGAAAATTACCCCCTTCGTAAGGCCATGGTCAACCATGACCATAATAGAATCAAAATCAGAGGACAATGGAAGATCTGTGATAAGATTGACAGAGATTTGTTAAAATGGCAAAGATGATGAAGAAGGAATTGGGTTCAGAGGAGCAACAGTGGGATAAGTATTGACCTTGGATTGTTGACAAGTGGCATAACCAGCAACAAAGTTTTTGATGGAAATGACACTTGACCCAGTACCACCACCATCCCCCTATGGGAACCCTCCCAACCCTCAACCCTGGCACTCATCTCCACCTCATACTGGCCCTCCAGCTGCCCCCAAATCCCCTCAGCACCGATGTGATGTGTTACAGCCTTGCTCAATCCCCCTTTCTGCCATTGGGCACTGGTACCACACATTCCCACCCAACACCTTCCACACATGGTTTACCCTGCCCATCCTCCTCAAGCATGTGCTAAAGTACTATGCCCAACATCCATTCTCCTGGCAGTGAACTGTCAAGAGTGGCCCCAACAAGGGGAATATCCAAACTATACCCACCATCCCTACCTCCTGCTCACAGCAGGCTCACTGCACAATTCGTTGGACTGTGGACTTATTCCACTCATTCAAATCCCACTTAGCCCTGACTGTTCTTATGGACACCTGGGTCCCAAGGGCTCTAGTACATCTATACTAGAACAACATGCTCTTGCATTTCCGCCAGCAGGCCAAGCTCCAACATGGCACCCCCATTCTTCCCCCTCCCCTCTCTTCTCCCAGATTACCTCTGGGAGCCTCCCCAACCAAATACACTTTGCCTGAGCATAGCAGCCCAACCATCTCCCTGCCTACACTGGCCCAAGTGGTCACCGACCTACAACAGGAGCTCACCTCTCTGTGAGCCACTCTCACCACAAGTTCTCCCTCCCAGATGGCACCAACCCCACTTCTTGTGCCCCCCCCCCTCTCCCCCTCCCACAGACGTTTGTGTGCACCAATCCTCTGGTGATGGGCCCCTCTCCAAGGACTTCTCTCATCATGCTTATCTCTCTGACATTCTTAGCCACCTTGTGTGCCCTGCTTTTGTCACATCTGCTCACCATGACACCCCCCTAAATCTCCCAGCTCCAACTCCTCCTCTTCCACTGATGACAATTCCCTTTCTTGGACAACTGAGATCACTTTTGCCACAGCAACAGGGGCATAGTGCTTTTACATATACAGTGTGGATGCCAGTGGTTTTCTACACTCTCATGCTGGTAGCTATGAGGGCACTGACATCTTTTTCATGATTGAGGAGGATAATTTTTCTGATGAAGATGAGGTGGAAATCCTTGTCTGAAGGCACTCGCCAGCTGCTGCACTGTCTGTGAAGGGGCCCACATTTCGGGCCCAGTTTTTTCTTTCATGCATGGACTACCTACTCTCGGCTCCCCTTTCTGTCTAGCCCTAGTAGTATGTACTCCCTATCATAGGGTCACACTCTGTAGGGCAATAAACAAGGAATAAAAATAAAAAATAAGTTTTTGATGAAAGTACCAAGTCCAGGCCACCAAAAGTTGTGTTCTAAGATGGCCTTCATGTGGAATTGACCAGCTTGGCCAGTGACAGGGGAGAAATGGATACTATGAAGAAGTGTGGATCAGGATGAGGGTGGGACATATAAATGACCTTTGTAAAAGAGATGGCCATTATCAAACGAGCAATCTTGTAATGATGAACAAGGAAACAGAGGTGTTGCTTCTTCCATGGCTTTGAGCACACAAAGGACCAAGGGATCAGACAAAGACCTGTAGTTGAGGAGTGTAAGATCAAGGCCATTAAAAATGACTGGTTTAGGGATGATAGCTGTGTCAGTGTTGTTAAAGATTGTGTCAATGGAGTCTTTTCAGGAAAGGGCATTAATAATGACTGGTTTAGGGATGATAGCTGTGTCAGTGTTGTTAAGGATTGTGTCAATGGAGTCTTTTCAGGAAAGGACATCAGCTGGGCCCATCTGGGTTCCAGGGGTTACTTTCTAAATGAGGTCAAAGTCAAGGAGGAAAAGGGACCAGTAGGCTTGATGACAAGAGAGTTTCGAGGGTCTTTGATGAAGGAAAGGTTCTTGTGATCTGTGATAACTGTGACAGGGTGTGAAGTACCAAGGAGGTATTGTCACCATTCTTCAAGAGTGAGAATGATGGCCAGGAGTTCATGGTCATAGATATCGTAGTTTCATTTGGCAGGGGAAAAGGTTTTCAAGAAGTAAGCACAAGGGTGGAGATTACCATTGACATTGGCTTGGAGGAGAACTGCTCCAGAGGTGATTAGGGAAATGTCGGTCATGATAGAGAAGGGACAAGATGTGTCTGGGAGAGTGAGGACTGGGGCCAAGCAGAACTGAGCAATTAGTGAGCGAAAGGCAGTTTCTTGCAGAGAAGTCCATAACCAAAGTTTGTTCTTTGGGTGAGCAGGACGAGGGGAGGGACAATGTTGGAGAAGTTGGGGATGAACTTCCAATAGAAATTGGTGAAACCAAGGAAACTGCAAATTCCTCTGACAGATGTGGGAGGTTTCCAGTCCTTGATGGCTGTGAGTTTGACTGGGTCCATCTCAAGGCATCCTTGACTGATGATCATACTGAGATATTCCATTTGGGGGGTGTCAAAGGAGCATTTGGAGATCTTGAGCAAGAGACCATGTTCTCTGAGTCGTTGTAAGGCTTGACATGTGTGATTGTGGTGGAGTTCTATGTCATCTTTTGTGTGAATGCCTAGGTCATCCATGTAGATTTTCAACCAACATTCCACAAGCATATCTGCAAAGATATGATTTATAAAGGCTTGGAATGTGGGTGGAGTGTTGTTGAAGCTGAAGAACATCACTGTGGGTTCAAAAAGTCCTAACAGGGTGATGAAAGCTGCTTTCCATTGGTCCTCTTCATGAATTCAAATGTTGTTGTATCCCCAACATATGTCAAACTTGGTGAACACAGTTGACTCCTTCATGTCATCAATGAGATCAGAGATGAAAGGAAGGGGTATGCATTTTGGATGGTAAATGAATTGAGATAATGATAGTCCTGACAGAGACTAAGAGAACTGTCTTTTTTGGGCACAAAGAAGAAAGGGGAGGCTTGTGGGGACTTGAAAAGAACAATGCAACCAGTTTTCAGATGTTCTTCGACAAAAAGGTGACAGGTCTCCTTCTTGGCAGGGTTTAACAAGTAGACTTTGGCAATTTTTGGAATGAAGGTAGGTTTTAGTTCAATGGTGTGATTATAGGGTCGATGAGGAGGGAGAGTGTCAAAAGTTTTCTCAGAGAACATGTCTTCATAATCTTGGCACCAGGTCAGGATTTTATGTTCTTGTTTGACTGCTTGTTGGGCCAACTGGGTTGAGAGGATTACTTTGTTGATTTTATTCCAGGGTGGACTCTCACGAAGAGATGCCATAGCATCCTGGAATGGAGTTTCTCAGTCAATACTTACCATACAAGGTTCCATTGTTTAAGCCAGGGCATACCTAGGATGATCTATTGCTTGCTGAGGGCAACAACCATGAGATCAAGATGATTGTTGAAGGAGGAGAATTGAGCGTTTGCTCAGATCTTGAATTTGATGGCTCCCTTTTGGTTTGGAGAGCCATCAACATTGTAGGCCATGAGGGGTTTTGGGATATGTTTGATTCCCATATGAAGGGCAGGGACGAGACTAGGATCAATGAAGTTACCAGTTGCTCTGCAGTCTATGAGAGCAACTGTTTGAATGACTTTAGTTCCCACTTGCAATTGGACAGGTAAATAGAGGGTTCTTTGGCTAGGTAGCCCAGTGATCACAGAGGGAAAAGAAGGTGTTGACATGTCTTCCTTGGTCAGGAAGTCTTGGACAGCAAGACTGGCAAGTTCCTCATCAGAGAGTTCTTCATTAGGTTTGTAGTAAGCTTTTAACTTTTGAAAGAGAGAGTTGAGATCCTTCCCAGATTTGTGAATTTTGTCAAGGGCAGAGGTGGGTTTTGGAATCGAGGGTGTCCTATAATACGTTTTCAGGACTTGGAAGATTTTGCTTTCCTCCTTCTCAGAGGTGCAAAGTTTATTGAAGTAGGCATTAAGTGCAGAGGTGGGTTCAGGAACTTTGGGCTTTTCAATGGGTCTGGTGTTCTATGATCAAAAGGATAAAGGTTTAGTGCCTAAGCACTTAATGGCATTGTGACCTTTCTTGTGGCAGTGGAAGCAGAGACCAAGTTTGATGCATTCAATGTGATCCATCAGGGAGAGTTTCTTAAGTTTGATGTAGATGTTGTTCATGGTTACTATGGGGACTTGTGACTGTGGTCAAGGTGATAACAAGCTACTGGGGAGTGCCAGAAGCTGAAGTGTTACATCTTTGATGAAGGGATGATGTTACTGATGTTCTGGGATGAGGAGTTGAATGAAGGGTTTACTGGGAGTGAAGGTCTGGAGATCCTTTCTGATATAGGTCTGCTAGATCCTGGTGACTATGACAGGGACATTGGGGGTCAGTGACTAGAGTGATGATGATAGTGATCAGCTATCCGATGGTTGATCTAAGGTGATTAGATCCAGGGGTCAATGACTATGATGATGACTATGACTGCAATAACAATGATCAGTCATCCAATGGGTGCACTAGGGAGCTGTGACTAGGATGACAACAATTGGTCACCCAATGGGTTCAATGGGAACAGTGACGATGATGATGATGATTGGTCATCCAATGGGTTCAATAGGAACAGTGACAATGATGATGACAATTAATCGTCCAAAGATTGCCCTAGGGCATGATGAGAGACTGTGATAAGGAAAGGTGATGGAGGTAGGCCCTGCTCCATAACAGGAGGGGCTGAAGGAGACTCTAAATCTTTTGTTATGCTACACATACTCCAAAAGGTGTTCGACTTAATACTGGAGAGGCAGATGCTCATGAAGACATACCACAGCATCTTTCCAAGCTAGCTAAGTGCAAACCAAAGACAGAGGACAAAGGATGATGACGAGGGTCATATGATGATAATGACTAGGAAGCTCACAGGACTTGAGAATCGCTTAAGGACAAGGAATGAGTATGTGAGAACCACGTAGATTCAGAGTGAAGAACTACTCTACATGTGATTCAGTATATGAGGTTCCAGTCATGAGAGAATGGAATGTTATGGAATAAGGGGATACCTTGCTGTCATGAGTGAGACAGCTACAGAGCTAATCATCCAATGAGAGATAAAGGATAACAAAGACAAAAGAAGGAACTGCAGAGTCAAGTCATCTTCCTTGGAATAGAAACAGTCACATGAGTGAGGTATCAGGAAGAGAAGGGAGAGTTGAAGAGACAACAGTTCAAGAAGCTACTCAGATGAAGAAGTAAGTCTGAGAGATAAAGATTGGAATTACCACCTGAAGGAAATGTTGGCAGCTTCAAAGGGAAGTTGATGAGGTCAATGAGAAGCAGATAAACTACAGAAGATGATAAGTAAGAGGATAGAATGAAGAAGAAGGGGAAAAGAGAAAAGAATTGTAACACCTGGGAATGATGTACAGAATCCTAATTTGGATAGCTTGGGTATGGAGATCAAAGATAGTGTGAACTCTGGTATGTGTAGAACATCACTGAGGATAATTTCATAGCAGTGCTTGTTGACACTTGAGCAGAGGATTACTATTCCTATCCCAGTTGTGTGTACAATGGAGTTGTCACCAAATTGAACTAGGCATGCAGGGGAGACTCTGGAGTATGTGAAGAACCAATTTCAGTGAGGTATCATGTGTGATGTCACTCCAGAGTTGATGATAATGGTCTTCTCTGGTGAATTCTTGGAACTAGACAAGATGTAAGCCTGAATGTGTTTGTATAGGGCATGATCTACATGAGCACCAGCCACATTCATCTTGTCCAGTGGTTTAGTGTCCAGATTGGGATCTCCTTCCACTGAGTTTGCCTTTTCCTTTTTTGTACTTGTCTTTCAACTCCTGCAGCCACCACTTAGAGCTCTGGCATTCCTCCATACTATGTCCACTAGTCTGATGGTACTCACAATGTTTTGTGCTTTTCTTTTTTTGTTCTCCTTTGACATTAGCAGAGTGAGCAGAGTTGGATTTGGTGGAGAGTTTCAGTCTGGCATTTTCAGAGAGAATGTGGGTTTCAATGGAGTTGAAAGAGAGCTTGCTTTTGTCAATGGTGTTGATGACTGATGATGTGAAGGTACTCCACTCCAGGGTTTTGGAAAGTGAATGGAGAAGGATGAATGCAAGGATTTTGGGGTTGATGACATACTTCATTCCTGCTAATCAAGTCTCCAGAGTGCAGATGGACACAATGTGCTCAGAGATGTCAGATTTTCCATCCCACTCTGATGCAAATAACTGGCAATAGGAGTGATAAGCAGAGGGGAGGTCCAATTTCTGGTAGAGTTCTAAGAGTGCATCATACAAGTCCTTGGCAGAGGTGTAGGACTCCATCTGAAGAAGGATCATGTCACAGATATGGTCTTGGATGATACTGTGTGCCTTTTCATCTCGCTCAATCCACTTTCAGACTTTGTCTCCAGAGCTAATCATGGTAGATGTGGAGCTTTGTGGTTTGGCAGAGGCAGAAGTGGAGGTGCCAGTGGTTTGGCAGATGTCTGTACTGAGTATGACTCTGAGGACCTTTTCTCTATGGAGTTTGGCAGAGATACATAGTTTCCATACTTGGAAGTTTTTGGGTCCAAGTAGAGTTGGGCACTCAACAATTGAGGAAGTCTCAGAGGGCATTGGAGTTGTGGTCAGGATACAACAGTGATTACGCTGTGTGAGCAGAGTTGTGTGAGGTCATGGAGTGTTATGCTAGTGTGTGCTAGCAGGGCTCATAACCTGTTAAAGTACTAAATAGGGGCAGGAATGCCCATCTAAGGTAAAGTAAATACAAGGTACTAAGAATCAAGCAATGTCTCACCTTAGAACATGCCATAAGTACTGAGCACAACTGAGGTGAGACAAAGAAGTTGGAAGGGTTAAATAGTGATAAGGATATGTGCTTGCTAAACTCCAGAAAGGTCCAGAATAGGATAGGCAAAACTAGATGCACTGCTTTGGGAAATAACAAAGGGTGTTTGAAGTGAGTAGAAGCACCACCAAGCAATCAACACAAGGTATGACTATACTGTAATAGATATAAGTAAGTCTGAAAGAGGTAGGATGAAAAATGAGTGAAAGGTGACCAGAGTTGGTCTCTGTATGAACTCTGGGGATGTCTGGAGTTATACTTTGACACATGTGCATCAAACAAGAAGGACAAAAGATACTGGTTGACTAGTGTGTGTATCTTGATAAAGTCCTAGAACACTTTGGGAGGACCAATGCCCAAGCTACCCCCACTCCTTTCCCCATGGGTTATAAACACACTAAACACAATGGACCTGTTGATTACAAACTTCACCAAAGATTCCAAACAGTCATCAGATCTCTGCTATATCTGATGTTGGGCACTTGCACAGATATTCCCTTTGCAGTTATTACCCTATCTTGCCATGGTGCAAATACCTGGCTGGCATCAGAAAATATGCACTCTGTTATGATAGTTGATCAGGTGCAGGCTTGATCATGTATACAGACTCAGATCATGCATCTGATCACAACACCAGGTGCTCACAGACAGGCTGGTATATCAAACTAGCAAATTGCATGTTCAGTTGGAGATTGCAGCAGCAATTATGCATATCTCACACTGAGGCTGAATATATCACACTGTCTGATTGTACTTGCCAAGTTGTTTGGATCAGGCAGCTTCTTGGAGAACTTGGGTACAAGCTTACCTCTACTCCTATTAGTGGTGATAACCAAGGATCTGTATTCATGGCATCCAACCCTATTACTAAAACACAAAATAAGCATCTAGAGTTCAAATGGCATGCAAAACCTGAATGGGTTGAGAATGGAACCATTGAACTATTCTATATAGAAGGATCCATTAATCCTACAGACATATTCACCAAGAACCTTGGACAAGTTCATTTTGATCAACTAAGATCACAATTGGGACTTATATTCTACTAAGTCAACTTTTGTTTTATCATATATGTTTACACAAACCTAAAAACTGTTTATTGAAGAGAGGGAGTGTTGAACATCCAGTTCAACTAATTAGATATTATTAGATAACACAATTATGTAGTATATAATACAAACTCAGCCATTTGAGTTTGAATAGAGTCTTAACCTCTAACTACTACATGCTTGCTACTTACAATAGCAACTATAATATCAAGTGAGTTGCTTCAGTCCTCATCCTCTATGTTATGCTCTGCTTGACAGGACTGAAAGGTGGGTGATGATATCATGGATGTGCTTTAAAACCTTCATAATCTTTTGGTTGTGGTGCTGCCTGACTTTTCAGCTTTCAGTGATGCTGGTGTTGTTTCCAAATATGATGATGCATTGAGGAGAATTGAGCCAGTGAGGTAGGGAATGAATGATAAACCCAAGTCCCACAACTTTAGCCTATGTTATTGAGCAGAGCATAACACAGAGTGTAATAACAGAGTACTCACTTTAGCATTGAGCATTGTTGTATTGCAGACACACAAAGATTAGAGGCAAAGACTCTATTCAAACTTAGATCTAAATTTGTATTATACACTATATCAATAGTATTATATATTTTATCTAATAAGCCAAACTTGAAGTTCAACACATGTGAGGTTGTGCTTGCCTCCATTGGTCTGCCAATCCAGTAGAAGGTGCCAGGTGCACCATTGTTTGCTAATGATAATTTCAATGCCAATATGAGAGCTAGTATCTTAAAAGGCTTGAAGAACAATGTATGTAGGTGAGGAGTGATAGGATGAAAAGCTATACCATTTGAAGTAATTAGTCAGCCACCAGTCAAGGTTCTATGTGATTTGTTTGGCTGGGCAGTACACTATAAAGGGCTTCTTTTTGCATATGGCAAGCATGTGCTCAAAGCCAGTTAGATAGATGTGTTCTATAGAAATGAAAGATGTAATATATATCAGTTTGCCATATAGTTTTTTGACATCCTTGAGGTGGTGTCAGTGCCTTGTTTTCCACTCATATATGGCTGATATGTATTTATTTTCTTTGTCTAGACTTAAAGATATAATTATTGCCATCTTTAGATTCTGGATTAGCAAAATGAATTCCTTCTACAGCTTCTGCTCAAGCTGCTGTCAACAGTCACCAATGATGCTTGTTGCTTCTTCATTTATTCTCTTATGAGGTCTTGATATGTATTATGCTATTACCATGGTAAACATGTGTGAATGCATAATGTCTGCTAGAAAAGGATTGTTGTTCACTTTTCAACTATGCCACACTGCCAAGGAAGCAATAGAATTACAGTTGCTAGACTACCATCAAACAGTTTTCTACAGTAAGATAAGTTTCTTGCACCATAATTGCCCTTGGACAATCTAATTTTGTACTTCTTCTAGGCCTTTGGTAAAACTGCTCATACAGGTCACCCCTGCTGGTGTATGAGCACACTACAAAATCCTTCACAAAGTATACTGAAAATTTGTAGCACCTTACCAACATCATCACATATCAATCCAATTCAAAAATCAAAGGCAGTGAAATGAAGAGAAAATATGTCACCCCTAACTTCCATCTTGATATTGCATCAAAGATGTTAAGTCTTCCTCCTAGGTTAGGAAATGTGGCTTTTCCCAGGCAGTTTAAAGTATAAGAGGCAGACCTACCCTAGTAGTAAAAACTGCCTGAAGATTAACCCAGCCTTTCTCATTAACATTTATGACAGTATCCCTAGTCTTCCCTAATTCAAGGGCCATTCACTTTTTTTACAAAACAAGATCTCCACTCCAGTGTTTGAAAAGGCCTGCTTCTCTAAAGGTCATCATATCAGGATTTGGAAGGTCACTTGGATCAACATCAAATCAATCCATTTTTTCATATTTGTCTAAGCAGACAATGGAAAATTCAATTTTGACATTGTATCCAATAACCCATTTGCTGTACATGAAGTAGATGCCTCACCACTTCTGATCCTTCTCCTCAGGAATTATACTCTGAAATTTTTATAAAGTCCATTAGCCCCTTGCTTGATCTAACATCAAGAACTCTCATTTCCTGCATTGCTAAGGCAATGGAAACCCTCAATGAAAATAATGCTATCTGAATCTGCTAAATTTATGCTAACTAGAGACTGCTACTTTTCTGATCAACTGATCATTATTCTGAGCAGATCTTAACTCCTTACTATTACACACTACCTTTTCAGACTACATATCTTGTGATAGGAGAAATATCCATGAAAGGAGCCACTACAGACATGCTGTATGTACTTGGTCTCAAGCACAGGCATATTCAAGGGATCAATAAGCACATTAGCATAGAAGATGTGCATGACAATAGCATCTAGCCTAGTCCAACTACTGACTTAAGCATGGAACTAAATAGACATATTTTCCTCTTCTGAGATCCTGATCTAACCAAGTAGACTGTTGACACCAAGTGCACTATAAAATAATAAAAATGCTGCATGCTCTTTTGATCACTCACTAGCACTGCCTCTTATCACATCCCTATATAAAAAACCATGGCCATGCCTTATTCTGAAGGCTATTACTGTGTTATCTAGGCATGTTATGCACTTACTGCATATCTAAAATGGTAATGCTGTGTTCCAAAAATGCATCCACTATTTTTTTTTTTTTCATTTTCAAAGGCATCCTTTGTTGCTAGGGTGCAGTTGTCAAGCTTGTTACTGATCATATCTCACCCTTCTTTGTACTTTGAATATTCTATCTGTCTGATATGGCATTCATCATATTCAGATCTCATCCTACAATTCTCAAGCAAGCAGTGGTGTTAAATAGTGTCATTTCAACCCAGATGGTCATTATTTATAGTTGGGAAAGAAGTTTTCTGGCTGCTGACAGCTCAGTCTATTTTCTGAGCAGAATAAATTAGATCCTGAAATTGACCTGACTATAACCATACTTTATCAGATATAGTGCAAAGCCTCTATTCCTTTTCAACCTGACAGAGGCAACCTTACTTCTTCCAGCTCTGGATACTGTTGGCTTCTCTAGCTTTATCTCATAGCTTGGCACACATTCTAACCTCAAAAGCAACAAGACAACATCAAGTCCATGTGCAATCATATTCATCAATTTTAGTTCAGATCTGTTAAGCATTTTGAGATGTACTTCAAATATGAATAGGTATTCAATATAGGTGACCATATTCTAGTCTGAAACTCTCAAATCAAGAAGAAGGTGAATCAGAAGATGAAGCCATGCTACCTCAGTCCAATGGTCATCCTTTATAGGACTACCAGAGGACTGTACCTATGGCTAAGTTGGATAGTGCTATCTTCAAGTTGTGGCATGCAGCATTTCATCTTCTACCATATTATTTTTAGATGGAAATGTCAATTTTGGTAATGGATTTGACTGGGTTAGATGATGAACTGGATTAGTTTGGATTAAAGTATTCTATTCATACATACCTAAAACAGTTTCCTTTTTGGCAGCAAACTTCTTGTTCATCTCCTATCCTATCTTCCTATGCCCTCTCAACCTGTTATAGTTTATCTTTAACCACCATTCACACATCTAGTCTAGTTACTTTATACAGACCATCTCTGCCTTTATGAACCACAGAGTTAGGTTGGTGTCTGTGGTAGGTGCTACTAGTGCCTTCTTTACCAAAGGAGGTGTTTTCTTATACTTGGTAGGCTTTCCAACTACTTAAAAAAGTCAGAGTATAGCTTCTCTGACTCAAACCACCATCATGTCCAATTTAATGCCTGCCCCCCCACCTCACCAAGGCTCTCTCCAGCCAATCCATCATCTTAGCCCATAAATGCAACTTGGCTCTGCCTTGTAGCATTAGGCTCTCTGACATCAGCAAATGATTCCACTTCTTTCCCAAAGGGGTGCTTTGCACCTACTTTGTCCCTCCTGACATCCCCTCATACATACTACACTACTATGCCAACTCCCCCCCACCTGGAACTGGACCACAAAACATAGCCCAAAGACAGGGAAAACCTTCAGAGTGCCCACTGTACCCACCTACTACCTACTGTACTCTTCCAGGGCCATCTCCTGGCTGGTCTCCATCTTCCATTCCTTCAAATCCCACCTTCACCCCTCCACCCTCACTAATAACCATGTCCCAGTTGAAATTGTATGAATCTACCAAAGGAATATGATTTACCACCTATGCACCCACCTAGCCAAACTTAGGGCATGAGGTGATCAGAAGACCTCAGTGGATCCTGCTGAACACTTTCCCACTCTACAGGTTGAACATTAGACCATTGCCACTCAAACCCTGGATGTTGTGGACACTATGCTTCATAGCTCTACCCACTCTGATCCACCCCCTTCTACTGCTCAACCCCCTGATAGGTGCTCAAAATGTAATTCCATGGCAACCCTGTATGCTGATGCTACAAGTCAAATGCTCCATTTGGGAACCCAACTTGTGAATCTACAGGTAGCAGCCCCCCCAACCATACTCCCACCACCTCTCATACCCTCCCATAGGCTACCCCCTTTTCCCCTTCTTCTTCAACCCCTTAGCCCTCATGTCCAACTGGACAAGTCCCATCTAACCCTTTCTCAATCACTGCTGATACTGCCACAGCAACTACTCAACCTCCACCTCACACCCAACCAGGCCACCAAGGGAAAGGCAAGTTGTCTTGACTCAGAGCTTGAAGGATTGGGGGGGGGGGGGGGGCGGGGCGCCC
>JBBPTV010000184.1:0-20080 GCA_038094275.1 Tubosaeta brunneosetosa | reverse complement strand
CCCCCCACACACCCACCCTGGCAAACTCGGTCTCGCATTGTTTTTTTTACTCTTTGCTTTACGGATTTTCCCCCCCCCCCCCCCCCCCCTGCCTCTTTTGGCAGTCCAGCTCTTGCTTTGTACTTGATGGATTAACTTCAATATGCTCTATAGTATAAGACTGACAGCTGACAAGAACTCTGACATTAGGCCCTCTTTTTATGTTTTCCCTACCCCCTAAAACTCCACTCATGCCACATAGTACCTTTATCTCAGTTCCCTGTTTGGCCTCAGCAGCTGCATTCCACCTAAGTTTACTTGCAAACTGTATTTTTCTGTGATTTTTGCAGTGATGCTGGGTTAGTGCCCAACTGTTATGTATCACCCCAGTTCATTATCCTCCTGCTATCTACTTTTGAGCCTTCATCCTCCCTCTTATGAACTCCATGCTATAATGTCTACATAGAGTAGTATACCCCAATATGACACAAAAGGGAGAAAAAAAGAAGTCAAACTGTTCATAATTATGCTCCATGACATCTATGAATCCCCCCTCCATTACCTCATTCATGGCCTGCAATCTCCCAGCCAGATCCTTCTATTTGAAAAGGACCTTAGTGTGCTGAGGGAACATTCCAAACATCCAGTGACAGCTCATTCTATGCTGGTTCCATACACTCCATTCCTGATATTCTAATTCACATGATTTATCCACCAAGAAAACCTGTGTTTACTATAAATCAACCATGTTTCATTCTGTAAAGTAAATCTATACCCTTTTATACCCAGCCAAGGTCAAGGGACAACATTAAGTGATTTGCCTCATATAGAGAGTAGATGAGCCACATGATTGTTAAGTGAGGTTAAGGGAAGTTTGGGACTTTGCATGAACCTAGCACAAACCTTGCTTAGCCACAGTAGAGCCCCTGATGTGCCTTGAATTATGGTATAGGTATGGATATCATAGTGGTGTTCTATGGCTAGAGTAAGAGTACTGTCTTGTTCTCATGTAATTTTAGGCATCCAGTGTGTTCATGGAGTCTCCTCCCTTTCATTGTCATAGCCCTCACATGGTAGTGGTGATGGTGGTGCACTGGTCACACACTCTATGTGTCCCCCCTCAACTCTGTTGTCATCATGTTGGTGGTGGCATGGTATCACATAGCCCTTTCCCATGTTGTTGTTGTTATGAGGGGTGGGGGTGCTATTGCATTTCTGTCATCACACTTTAGGCAGCCTCATAAATCAAAATAGTGGTGGTGGTGGTAAACACACACAACCCATGCTGCATTTGCCCTCAGGCTCATCATCATTATTGTAGTCACTGAGGATGGTTGATACTCTGTTGCCAAGGCCCCACCATCATTGACTGGGAATTAGGCATGATGGTCATTTCTATAGCAGGAATTCAAAACACACCATAGACATTTTGGCTTTTAGAGCTTTAGATACATTTTGACTAATCTTGTTAATACACTTAGAAAGGTGGTTAGTAGTTTCATAAATATAGCATCTTTTAGCACCATATAAGTTTTCTGATGAGATAATAATGAAATTTTTTCTAGAGAGAAAGTTAATATGAAGTTAGAAGTGACCATCAATCATGCACTAAGGGTGCTTTCTACTTCCTTGCTCAAGAGTGCCTCAACATTCTCTGTGACATGTCAACATGGTAAAGATCTCATCTAGTAATATCTTGGATAATTGCCTCCACAACTGTCTTTCTCTCATGATGGTGATGTTTACCCTTATTCCATAATATTCTATTATGTTCCATTCTCTCACAACTGCAACACTTATATACCAATCACCTTGTACTTTTACTCTTTACACTGAATCTACAAATTTCTATGTACTTATTCTCTGTTCTTGAGCAATCCTCAAGACTTGTGTGCTCTCTTGTTGTCATCCTTTGTCCTCTGTCTCAGTTCACACTTAGCTAGCTTGGAGAGATGCTGTGGTACCTCTTTGTGAGCATCCACCTCTCCAGTGTTAAGTCAAACACTCCCTTGAGTTCACTTAGCATAACAATTGCCAACACTCTTATCCTTGATTTGCCATTGCCTATTTTGCTGCTACCTCTAGCTTCTTCCTGGCCCATAGATCAGGGGACACTTGTTATAGAACATGTTGCAGCTCTGCATAGCCACAAGAGTCTGAGAGTCAATCCATTTTTTGAGACCAATGTCACCTGCTGCATCAAGGCAACACTAGAGTTGTTTTTAAAAATGAGAAGTCAGTATCACCTATGACAACTAACCACATATTAGTGTGGGTTTCCACCATCTCACCTAGATATCTTGGTCCTCCTACAACTCCTCCTTGTTGTCAGATATGCTTTTTGCAAAAGCTTGGACATTCTTGCACACAGCTTGAAGGTTGGTGATGGCAATGGCTATGGGTGTCAGATTGTTGCAGTTATTCAAATATCGCAGAAGTTGGTTAAAGGTAGGAGTAGTCAACATAATGGTGAGAGAGGAGAGGTAAAGTTGAAGGTTGTTGTAGAATGAAGGATAGGTCTTAAGTATTAAAGTGTGTCCATTGTTTGTGTTTCAAGGTCCATGCCTACCCATCCATCCACTTTATAGTGCCTGGCCTTAGCTGGTTGTCCTAGTTGGTAGAGGGTGTGCCATTGTACTCCCCCTGCCCTTTTGGGGCAATAGGCATGTTATTATGCCCTACTTGTTGTCTAGGATGTATGTGTGTATATGCATGGGCTGTTATGCTCCATTTGTCATCCTGATAGATGGAGGGCATGCTGATGTGTGCCTCTCACTCTCCTTGTCATCTTGCAGGTGGTGAGCATGCCATAAACCATTGTGCCCTCTAATGTCATCTTGGTTAGTGGTGGGAGCATGATTATGCTCCCCTCACCCTTATTATCCTGCAGATGAGTGTGCTGTGCACCATTGTGCCCCCTGATTGTCATCTTAGTAGGTGGTGGAAGCATTGTTGCACTCTCTTTGACTTCCATTGTCTTCTCTTGAGCTCTTTACTAAGAACTTGCATCTTTCTTATAATAAAAGGTGCTCCTCTAAACTATGAACCCTTGACCCTAATGCAAAGACAAGCAGTAGTCTTTGTTGTGATAACTGGTGACTACCTTGATCTCTTGACCCTTGAGGCTATACTTGACCTTATCCAGACCACAATTACCCTTGTGTATGTCAAAATCATTTTGTCCTCCCCCAGTCAGATGGCCCTAGCTGTCTACCAATCGACCTCTTGAACATTCCTCATCCACCTCTGAATCCATTGGCCCACATTGGAAATGGTAAAGTACCATCCCTAGACTTAGCAACTCTAAGACAGAGGAAAAACTCTCTGGTATCTTCAAAGACCCTGCAGAAACCCTTGAATTTGATGACCCCATTGCATTCTTTTTGGAACAAGAGCAAGCAGAGATCCTTGCTGAATGACTTTTCTACATGACCACCCTTCCTGTAGATGAACTGCTCTCTGTTCCCCAGCAAACCCTGACCTCTACTTTATTTACTCCCTTCAATTCCTTTCCCACAGTAGCCACTACCACTATCCCTCCTGCTCCCACAACTACTCCTTCTGCTCTTGTGTAATCTAAGTCAAAAACCATGTCTGCTAAATTGATGGAACTTCATCTCAATATATCTGATGTCTTTGACACATATCTACTTCCATCCATCAACCAGACTAGATCATCAGTGGACTTGTCCTACATATGTTTGGCCTAGAAGTTGCCATCCATTATGAGCATCCTTGTATACTTTGACCTTGGCAATATTTTGAAATAAGGTAAGAATACAAAATGAAAGGATATCCTCAGTGAATTTTCTGAATGGGTTAAGTCAACATTTATGGCTGGCCATAGACATGCTTGGAAAAACAATACCAGATCACCTTTCTTTAGCAACTCATACATATAGCCAAATCCATTTCATTTGAGGAGCTTTAACAATCTTCATTTCTGAGCAACTCAGAGAAGACCTTGGTAGCAATTCTAACAGATTTCAGCTTCAGCTTTCAAACTCTGAAATAATGCCCATGGGAACCAAATAGAGGAATACATTAGAGGTGAGTCCCTAAAGCTTATTGAAATGATTTAAGCTTAATGTTAAAAGTTCCAGGGAAAAGTCTAGCCTTCAGTGGCAGAAGATAAGGTGGTTCCAAGAAGCAACTCCAGTAAGTAATTTGGATGAAATGGATACCATTGATATCTACCACAATAATATAGTTCTTATCTCTTTGAAATTTGAAGCTAAGGGGGAATATCATCCTTGGTGCTTTGAATGCCCATGCAATTTGAGTGGGGTTATGATGTCTACATCTATTTGTTGGCAAATCTTGTGGGAGTAAGATCTTGAAAGGATAGGAGGTTTGTGAATGGAGGTGTTTTGGGATAGAGCCTGAATTGTCATTATCTTGCTATGTGAAGTATGAGCTTCACCTAACTTTATGAAAAAACTAGAGTTACCCTTGGTAGTTTTCCTTGGATGATTACTATACAACCCTGATCTCAACCTCATTGTCCTTGGTCAACATGCCATCAGATTCTTCCCCTGGCCAGAAGGTAATACATACATCAGAGTCAAGCTTGACATGACTGGATATGTAGAGCTCCTGGTTAGGAGTAATGGAATAGAATTGGGTGTGATGCTGGAAACAGAGTTTGCCTTGCCATTGGACCTGTACCAAGGTCAATAGGGAGTCTAGAGCACTAAGGGATTCTTTGGTGGTGGCATCTAAAGGATATTGTGGAGGACCATCAGACAGAGAGGGCTGACCAGCATTTCCTGTAGTTGAGGGGTATTGACTGATGTTTATCCACTGTGTGGCTGTGGGAACAGTTTTAGCAGAGAGAGGCAGTAGGAGAGATAGTTGAAAGGTTGGCTACAGTGGTGAAGAAGAAGGGGGAGGTGGTTGAATGCCAGACTTTTGGAGAGATATGTCCAGGAGTCCTTGCAAATAAGAGATTTCAACACAAAGAGTTTGAATTATAATGTTTTGATGGTTAGATGCATGGGCTTTTGGTGTCATCTTTGAAGTGGTGTGGGAGGCCTGATAGGTGGGGTTAGAGTGGGAGGGAGGAGAAGTGAATTTGGAGTGTTGAGCCAGTTAAGGGGGAGAGAGCTTTATGTTATGATTTTTCTCTTCTTCTTCTATACTCACTTCTCTCATCATTTTCTCTAGTTCTTTCACTTCTTGTTGACTATGTTGATTCTCTCTTGAGATTACCAATGTTTCCTTCAGATGGTAACTCCAATTGTTGTCTCTCAGACTTATTCATTCTCCTGTGTGATGTCTCAGACTGTTGTCTTATCATCTCACCTTTCTCTTTCTGATGACTTCCTTACATAGTCATTTCTTTTCCAAGGTAGATGATTCGACTTCATAGTCTCTTCTTTCTGCCTTATCTTGATCTCTGATTGGACAATTAGCTTCACAGCTGTCTCTCATGATGGCAATGTCTTTCCATGTTTCATAACATTCCATAGCATTCTATTCTCTCACAACTAGAACACTTATATACCAGATTGCCTGTACATTAGTTTTTTACACTGAATCTACACACCAAGTGCTACATATTCTTTGTCCTTGAGCAATTTTTGAGTCCTAGGCATTTCTTCGACATTGACCCTCAAGTCTTTCAACCTTTCTGGTCAACATCCTTTGTTCTTTGTCTATGATCTCCATCATATCCTTTGTCCTAGTCCTTAGTGCCTTTTCATCACCTCCAGCATACTCCTTTGACATCTTCCTTGGTTTGTACTTAGCTAGCTAAGAGAGATGCCATAGTACCTCTTTATGAGTGTCTGCCTCTCTAGAGTTAAGTTGAACACCCTCTTGAGCACACTAAGTGTTACAAAAGATTCAGTGTCTCCTTTCACCCCTCCTATTTAGGAGCAGAGCCTATCTCAATTCCTATCTCCTCTTGTCATAGTCAAAGCCCCTCATCATACCCTAGGGCAATCATTGGACAACTGATTGTCATCATCATAAGTCACAGCTCCCCATCACACCCATTGGATGACCAATTGTCATCATCACAGTCATAGTCATAGTTATAGTCATTGACCTTAGAATCTAGTCACCCTAGATCAACCATTGGATGGCCAATCGTCATCATCCCAGTCATTGACCCTAGGATCTAGTAGCCCTAGATTAGGAAGAATCTCTAGACCTTTATCCACTGTTCACCCTTGATCATAGCATCTTTGTCACTAGCCCCATAACAACCATAGATGTCATCTACATCAAACTCAAGAAACTCTCTGTTATCAAACACATTGAATGCATTAAACTGGGCCTTTGCTTCCATTGTCACAAGAAAGACCAGAACACCATTGAGTGCTTAGGCACTAAACCTTTGCCACCTCATCCATTGAACATTAGATCCATTGAAACTTCTGACACTTCTAAGCCCACCCCAGCTCTAGATGCCTACTTTGACCAACTTCATAACTCTGGGGAGGATGATGACACAATCCTCCAAGTCCTGAAAACTTGTTATAGGACACCCACGATTCCAAAGCCTGCCTCTGCCCTTGACACTTACATAGACAAACTTTGCAACTCTGGGAAGGATGATGTTACTATCCTTCAGGTTCTGAAAACTCATTACAAACCCAATGAGGAACCCTCCAATGAAGAACTCACTAATCTTGCTGTTCAAGACTTCCTGAATGGAGAAGAAGTGTTAATGCTTTCACTTCCCAGTGTATTTATTGGACTTCCAAATCAAAGAACTCTTCATTTGCCCATTTGGTTACAAGCTGGATCAAAAATTGTCAAGACTGTCACTCTTATAGACTACAGAGTAACTGGTGATTTCATCAACCCTAGCATCATTCCTGCCCTTCATATGGGAATCAAACATCTCTCAAAATCCCTCATGGCCTACAATGTAAATGGCTCTCCAAACCAAAAAGGAGCTATCAGATACAAAATTTAAGCTAATGCTCAATTTTCCTCCTTTGATGATCAACTCAATCTCATGGTTGTTGCCCTCAGCAAGCAACATATCATCCTAGGCATGCCCTGGCTGAAACAATGGAACCCTACCATCAATTGGACTCATGGTATGGTAAGTATTAACCAAGAAACTCCATTCCAGGACACTATGATACCTTTTCATGAGAGTCCACCCCAGAATGAGATCAACAAAGTAACCCTCTTGACCCAGCTGGCCCAACAAGTGGTCAAACAATAACATAAGATCCCAACCTGGTGCCAAGACTACAAAGACATGTTCTCTGAGAAAACCTTTGCCACCTTGCCTCCCCATCAACCCTACAATCACACTATAGAACTCAAGCCCACCTTCATCCCAAAATTGCCAAAGTCTACTCATTAAACCCTACTGAGAAGGAGGCCTGTTGCCTCTTTGTTGAAGAACATCTGAAAACTGGTTGCATTGTTCTGTTCAAGTCCCCACAAGCTTCCCCTTTCTTTTTTGTCCCAAAGAAAGATTCTCTTTGTCCCTGTTAGAACTATCACTACCTTAATTTGTTTATAATCCAAAACACATATCCCCTTCCTCTCATCTCTGATCTCATTGATGACATGAAGGAGTCAACTCTGTTTACCAAGTTCAACATATGCTAGGGGTACAATAACATTTGAATTTGTGAAGAGGACCAATGAAAAGTGGCATTCATCACTCCATTAGGACTTTTTGAACCCCCCATGATGTTCTTTAGCTTTAACAATGCTCCACCCACATTCCAAGCCTTCATAAACCATATCCTTGTGGATATGCTTGTAGAATGTTGGTTAAAAATCTACATGGACAACCTAGGCATTCACATGCAAGATGACATCAAACTTCACCATGATCACACACATAGGGTCCTATAGCATCTCAGAGAACATGGCCTTTCCCTTAAGATTTTCAAATGTTCATTCAACACCCCTCAAATGGAATACCTCAGTATCATCATTTGTCAAGGATGTCTTGAGATGGACCCAGTCAAACTCTCCACCATCAAGAACTGGAAACCCCCCACATCAGTCAAAGGAATTCACAGTTTCCTTGGTTTTGCTAACTTTTACTGGAAATTCCCAACTTCTCTAATGTTGTCACCCCCCTCATTCTACTCACTCAAAAGAATGAACCCTGGTCATGGACCTCCCTCTAAGAAACTACATTCTGTTCACTCATCATGCAGTTCTGCTCAGCTCCAGTCCTTGCTCTCCCTAATACATCTCGACTGTTCTCCATCATGACTGATACCTTCCTGATCACCTATGGAGCAGTCCTCCTCCAAGCTGATGTCAATGGTGATCTCCACCCTTGTGCCTACTTCTTGAAAACCTTCTCTTCTGCTGAATGAAACTATGATATCTACAACCATGAACTCCTGGCCATCATCCTTGCACTTGAAGAATGGCAACAATACCTCCTTGGCACCTCACACCCTGTCACAATCATCACAGATCACAAGAACCTTTCCTTTCTCAAAGACCCTCGCAAACTCTCTTGTTGTCAAGCCTGATGGTCCCTATTCCTCCTCAACTTTTACCTTGTCTGGAAAGTAACCCTGGAGGTCAGATGGGTCCAGCTGATGCCCTTTCCCACACATACTCCATTGACACATCTCTTGACAACATTGATGCAGCTATCCTTCCTGACCCAGTCATCATCAATGCTCTTGATCTAAAACTCTTTGACTACATCTGTTCCTTATCCTTGTCTGACCCACTGGTTCTTCATGCACTCAAGGCCATGGAAGAAGCAGCACCTTTGTTCCCTCATTCCTTACTCCAAGACTGGTTGTTTGATATGGCCACCTCTTTTACAAAGGTCGTTTGTATATTCCCCCCTCCTCCTGATCCACACTTCTCCATAGCATTCATTCCTCTCCTACTACTGGCCATGCTGGTCAATTCCACTCGAAGGCAATCCTAGAACATGACTTTTGGTGGCCTGGACTTGGTGCTTTCATCAAAACCTTTCTAGCTGGTTGCACCACTTGTCAACAATCCAAGGTCAACACTTACCCCACTGTCACTCCTCTGGTTGCAGTCACCATGGTAGTGCTGGGTGTTGCCTGTGCCCCCCTCATCTGCATCATGGTCACCATGATGGTGGTGGTGGTGGGTATGCACTTGTGTTGCCTGCGCCCCCGTCAACCTCACTGCAATTAGTGGCGGTGGTGGTGGCAGTGGGCTCACCATTGTATTACCCACATCTCCCTCATCCTCATCCTCATCGCAGTTGTCATGTGGTGGTGGGTATTGCCCATGCCCCCTTCATCTTCATCATGGTCACTGTGGTGGTGGCAGATATGCAGTTGCATTGCCCATGCCCCCATCAACCTTGTTGCAATTAGCAGTGGTGGTGACAGCAGTACACTCACTGTTGTGTTACCTGCGCTCCCCTCATCTTAGTCATAATCAACATGGTGGTGGTGGCAACAGGCTCACCATTGCATTGCCCATGCCTCCCTCCTCATTATCCTCATTGGGTGTTGCCTGTGCCCACATAAGTCTGTAGGCTATGGAGTCAAGCTCAGAGCAGGCATGGTCTGTTCAGGTGTACAGAATGAGATACTGCTTGATACCCAGTCAATCAATGGATTGTAGCAGGCAAGCCAGTTGTGTCCTAGAACAAGGGAACAGGATCCATCCAGTGAAGTGACATAAAATGTTGTCGGAGTGATATCACCAGATTCAAATCAGATAGAGAGGTTGATAGCTTGAGTAATGGAAGTGTTGGAAGTTCCGTTGAATAGCCGGAGTTGGAGCGGAGGTATGGAGTAAGGTGAAAGTCCATGATCATTAATAAAAGATTTATCTATAAAACAATTGGAGGATCCAGAGTCTACAAGTGTGGAGAATGTCTGAATATTGTAGGACAGAATAAAGACTGATGGCATGAGGGATTTGGGGTCTGAAAGAGCAGACACATTAAGATGGACCTCCTTAGATGCATGGGCAGAGTTAACACAACCTCAAATCCATGTGGAGTCATTGAGGCTGTTAAAGTATCTAAATAGGGGCAGCAATGCCCAACTCAGAATGTGCCACAAGTACTGAGCACAACTGGTATTCACCTAAATAGGGGCAGCAATGCCCAACTAAGGTAAAGTAAATACAAAGTACTAAGAATCAAGCAATGTCTCACCTCAGAATGTGCCACAAGTACTGAGCACAACTGAGGTGAGACGAGGAAGTCAGAAGGGTTAAATAGTGACGAGGATACATGCTTGCTAAACTCTGGAAAAGTCTGGAACAGAATAGGCGAAACTAGGCATGCTGCTTCAGGAAATAACAAAGAGCACAGCAGCGTGTGTTCAGAGGGAGTAGGAGCACCACCAAGCGATCAACAAGAGGTAAGACTATACTGTAATGGGTATGTGTAAGTCCAAAAAAGGTAGGATGAAAAATGAGCAAAAGACAACCAGAGTTGGTCTCTGTACAAACTCCGGAGATGTCCAGAGTTATACTTTGACACTCCCACTTGAGCGCAGCTGTAGGCCCATGGCCCTTACAAATTTCCAATGTTGTTTGTGAGGTAGAGGTTTCATGAGAATGTCAGCTACCATATCTCCAGTAGGGACATACTGGACCATGGCCTCCCCCTTTCCAACCAAGTCATCCTGAACAAAGTGGTACTTCTGTTGGATGTGCTTTGTCCAAGCGCAGAACTGCGGGTCCCGGCATAGAATGATAGTGGCTCGATTGTCACAGTGAAGTGTGGTCAGTCTAGTTTGTGGATGTCTGATTTCTTCAAAAAAGGTCCAAAGCCATGCGAGGTGTTGTCTGGCATTGCTAAGTCCAATGTACTCTGATTCGGTAGAAGACAGAGCAACCATGCTTTGCAGTTTGCTGGACTAGGAGATGGTGCCCTGGTTACTGATGAAGACATATCCAGAAATGGATCTGGAGTTGTCTGGGTTTTGTGACCATCCAGCATCTGAAAATCCATGAAAATCCATGTTCAATGACACTTTGTTTCCATTGAACCAGAGTTCCATGTCTGTGGTGCCTCAGAGGTAGCGAAGTACGCATTTTGCAGTGTTCCAATTGTCGAGCAGAGCATTACACAGAGGGTGAGGACTGAAGCGACTCACCTAGTGTTGGGCTTGCAGTTGCAGTGTGCTGGCACACAGATGTAAGAGGTAAAGACTCTATTCGAACTCAGATGACTGAGTTCATATGATATACTACATGATTGTATTATGTAATACTACCTAATAGGTCGAACTGGATGTTCAACACTCCCTCTCATTCAATAAATGGGTTTGTGTGAATGTATATGATAGAACGGATAGTTGACATTAGTAGAAGATGAGTCCCAATTAACAAATCTGCAGGATTAATGGATTCTTCTATATAGAAGAGTTCAATGGTCCCATTCTCAACCCATTCACATATTGCATGCCATTCTAATTCCATATGTTTGTTTTGCGTTTCTATAACCAGGTTGGATGCCATGAATATGGATCCTTGGTTATCACTGCAGATAAGAGTAGGGGTAAGCTTATACCCAAGTTCTCCAAGAAGTTGCCTGATCCAAACTACTTGGCAGCTACAATCAGACAGTGCAATATATTCAGCCTCAGTAGAGCTATGGGATACATGCAATTGCTGCCACAATCTCCAACTGAACACACAATTTGCTAATTTGATATAGCAGCCTGTCTGTGAGCACCTGGTATTGTGATCGGATGCATGATCTGAATCAGTACATGCAATCAAGCCTGCACCTGATCTATCATCATAACAGAGTGCATATTTCCTGGTGCTGGCCAGGTATTTGCAGATATAAAGGGCTCTGTCAAGGTGATCCTGTGAAGGATTGGCAGCATGGCAAGAGAGGGTAATCACTGCAAAGGCGATATCAGGGCGAGTGCCCAGCATCAGATATAGCAAAGATCCAATGACTGTTTGGAATCTTTGACAGAGTTCATAGTCAATAGGACCACTATGTTTGGTGTGTTTATAGCCCATAGGAAGAGGAGTGGGGGCAGCTCAGGCATTTGTCATTCCAAAATGCTCTAGGATTTTGTCAAGATATGCGCACTGGTCGACTAGTATCTTTTGTTCTTCTCATTTAATACGCATATGCAGGAATTCATCTGCAACACCGAGGTCTCTGCATTCCCATTTCTTCATAAAGTGGCCTTTGATCTCATTGACAATGGCCTTGGAGGGACCGCAAAATATTGTGTTATCTACATAGACAATGGCTACAACCATGAGGGAGCCTTTCTTCTTATATAAGAAGATGCCTGGGTCTGACTTTAGGCATTCGAAGCTGAGTTCTTTCATGGACTCATTAAGAGCCTTCCACCAGGTGAGCCCAGCTTGTTTCAAGCCGTATAAGGCTTTCTTTAGGTGGAGTACTTTGCCTTTCAAGCTAGAAGATTCAAAGCCTTCAGGAAGTTCCATATAGATCTCTTTGTCCAAGCTGCCATATAAATAGGTGCTACAGACATCAATGGCTTCCATATGCCAGTTCTCTAGTGCAGCTAGTGCTAACATAAGTCACACTGTTTCATAGTGCACAACAGGAGAGAATATTTGGTTGAAGTCTAAGCCTTTGACCTAGGAGAATCCCTTTGCAACTAAACATGCTTGTTTTTGTCCATCTGGTTTGATGTCAAATACCCATTGATTTTTGATGACCTTCCTATGAGTGGGTGGATCTACGATTTTGAATACATCACATTTTTCTAGGATATCAAGCTGCTCACAACAGGCAGCTTTCCATTCATCCTGAAGGTTGGCCGGTAGTGTTTTAATATCCTTCAGTGTCCATTCTCATACTGGTTTTGTCTTGACTGCAGATTCTAGACTAAGTGCCTTGGAAAGTAGAAAGTGCTGGAATTGTACTCCCCCTTCTTGGCATAACTTCTCAACCTCAGCATCAGAATCCTCATGGGATGAGCTTTCGGGAGCAGCCAGAGGGTCAGCAGGTAGAGGAGGTGTGCCAGGAAATTGTCCAGGCATTTCATCGGATGGACCTTCAATAGGGTTGTCAGACTTTTGTTCAACTCATTCTTTCTATTTGGACATGCACTCAATCTCTTTCACCTGTTGGACTAGGTGTTGGTCATCACCATATACATTTCCAGGTCTATGTGGTATTCTCCTTTCACACTGTGGACGCTGTGGAAAAGGGGGAGGAGGAGGGCAAGGAGCCCTCTGAGGTGCACGAGGTGGTGGAGATGGCAGAGGTCTTGGTGATGGGGCATGTGGTTGGATAGGAGAAGGTGGACGTGGAACATGCAAGTGTGTGGGTTGGTATTCTTCTGGTTCAGGAAGTGGGAGCTCTACTTGAGTAGGCTCTTCTGGAATAATGGGTTTAGCACGTGGGGCATGTCTGGAGTTAGTGCACTTAGGGAATAGTGACTCATCAAAGAGCACTTGTGCAGCTGTAAAGAGAATGTTATTGGGGGATCACATAAAGAGATAATTGTTCTCATTGCCAGGTGCTACACTGAGATACACCATAAGCTCTGATTTAGGAGCTAGCTTATTGGTGCAGATGTCCTCTGGGAGGTGTATGTATGCTCTGCAACCAAAGATATGTAGATGGCTAATATCTGGGGACTGCTTGAGCAGGAGCTCATATGGGGTTTTCCAATTGTGGTGGCGTAAGGGTGTGCGATTGTATAAATGCACAGCATGATTCCAACTAAACTCCCACCAGGAATCAGCAAGGCAAGCCTCAAGGTGCATTGCTTCTGATTTATCCATAATGGTGTGCATAAAGCGCTTAGCGCAACCACATATTAGAGAGGATTATTGGAGGAAGGAAGATCAAGGGATGAGGAAGAGGTGGTACGATTAGAGAGATGACAATGAGAACAATGTGGAGGTCTAGGAATAGATGGTCCTAGAGTAGATGGAGGAGTATCATACAAAGAGGATGAAGGAGGAGAGTGATGGGTAGGAGATCTGGGATTGGACTGAAGATATCTTGGAGGATGAGGTCCCGCTGGATAGTCTGGAGGTGATACAGATGATAAGTCTGATTCCTAACGGACTGCAGCAGGAGGTTGAATGTCAATCTCCTCTGGATTCTCAGCAGTAATCTGCTGGTTCTCACCTTCTTCTGGGTCTGTACTGCTAGTTGCACCAGACGAGGAAGGTTCTGAGATATGGATAGGAAGTGGAGGAGGAGATGTAGGAGTGGAAGCAGGAATAGCAAAATGAGGATAGGGAACAGGTCGCAGACTATATCTGCAAGGAGTCTGACTGATAGTGATCAACTCTAGACGTCTAATCTCCTCTAAGGAGATAGGAGGGTCGCCTAGGTGTATTGTGCCGAACCAATAACGATAATGGTGTGGAGATGGATTATGATTGGTAAAAGTTGGAGGTTCCCAGGAGGTATGACCCTCAGAGATTGTGGAAGGCAAAGCAGAAGGGAATGGAGAGCTAGAAACAGCTTCTGGAGATCTACTTACGATGTTTGTTTCATGTATCTTGACGAGTTGCACCAGATTGTTAGATTGGTTAACTGTAAACAACCACCAGTCAGTTCCATGGGTCCAAATACTCTCAAACATGAGAATAGGATCAACCACAACTGCACCAAACATCGATCTTAGCATTGATAGGTTGCTAGCATCGGTCCAGCCATATGAATTCTCGGCATAGGCGATTGCTTGCAAAGCACAATGTTCCACCAGTAGATCAATAGCAGTAGCGTGTCCCAGGGATATTGCAAATCGTTCAGTTAAGGCCTCAAGCTCTGCTTGCACCATAGATCAGGTAGACATCTTGACTATATCAATTGACAGTAGTATTTGCCTACCTATCTAGGCAGGGCTCATAATCTAAAGGAATGGTGTAGGGTGGCAAGTCCTAACTAGTCCCTCTTGGTGCGCAGCAGCAGGGAAAGGTCCCCTAGCAAAGAGACTCACTTGACTTGCAGAGTACTTGGTGAGAGTATAGATTTAATCTCCAGGGAGATTAGATAGAGTGGGCGATAGAACAATATGAAAGAAGCAAAGATATTGTAAATGTAAATACATGAAACTATTTATATGTTTCAGGTACACATGGGAAATTGCCTATTACAACACAGCAACATGGGGCATGAGGTTAACATGAGGCACTGGGCTATGCTTGGCTGTGTCAGATTGACACTCAGCTGACACTGCCTGCCTATTGTTCTGCACTGCCCTATTGCAAATACACAGCAATGCTGACAGATGCTATGTGTAAGGCTAAGCTGCTGACTGAGCAGCTTACCAATCTGCTTATATAGCATTAGTCACACTCATTAGTCATGAGTTTTGCAGAATGCATATGACTGATCATATGATTTACAATCAGTCTGAGTCAGTCCGCTATCCGGAGTATCCAGTTCTGGACTGTCTACCTTCAGACTGTCTCAATCTTGTCTTCCACATATCTGGACTACAATCCAGAGTGCTGGAGTTCAGTCATTTCAACAAGGTGAGCCCATGCTTGGGTGAACATGCACTAGCACTTTGTGAACACAGGTGGGCAGGGCATTGCATGTGCTGCAGGCACATGCATGTCTTTCTGGATGGATGAAGGGGAGCAAGGTGAGCATGTGCTTGGGTGAGCATCCACCTATGCTGAATGTGTGCATGCTCTGTGGGTGATATGCTTAGGCAAGCATACACCTGCACTAGGTAGACATGAAGTGTGGGTGTCCATGTGCTTCTTGCCTAGGTGTTATGCTAGGCATACCACAAGAGATGTTTGACTCAACACTGGAGAAGCGGATGCTCATGAAGAGGTACCACAACATCTCTCCAAGCTGGTTAAGTATGAACTGAGGACAGAGGTCAAAGGACAATGATGAGGGAGTATGCTGGACTTGAGAATCATTCAAGGACAAAGAATGGGTATGCAGAACCACATAGATTCAGAGTAAGGAATAAAAGTACAGGGCGAGCAGTATATAAGTATTCCTATTGTGAGAGAATGGAATGCTATAGAACATGATGGAACAAGGAGACACATCACCATTGTGAGAGAGACAGCTGTGGAGCTAATTGTCCAATCAAAGAAGGTTTACATAAGTGAGGATAATTGGAGAGAAAAAGTGGAACGAGATGACAAGAAGAGAAAAATTGTAACATTACCCCTTCTGTACAATTGAAGTACCAGCTCAATTTTCCTCTTCATAAACATTAGTAACTTCCTCAGCAAAGAGGCCAGACATATCCACAGCATAGGGGCAATCATCAGCAATATGATTAGGTTCCATACAAAGGGTGCAAAGTCAGCTAGGACAAAAATGTGGACAATGACCCCAGTGATGGCAGAAGTAGCAGAAGGAATGAAGACAGTGGATGGCTAGATGGCCAGGGGCAGGAGTTCCACAGCAAGGACAATGGAATTGAGGGCAGTCAATATGATAATTACCTGTATGGTGACAGTAAAAATACACTGTAGATGGAGTAGCTTCTCAGTGAAAGAACCAAGACTCCAGTACTTGGGTGGGAGAGTCGAGTACCAAATGTCCATCAGCAAGGTGTTTGTAGAGAGCTTGGACTTGTGCTTGGGCATCATGATCTACAATAGTGGAACCATTGGCAATAGTAGCACCATCTAAAGCTTTGGCCATCATCATCAGAGTGGACAAACTGATAAGGGAGTTGGGTGGTGGAGATGGAATGTCAAAGTATAGGTGTCCAAGGTCAACCATGTCTGAGTCTGTGGATGTAGAGGAGGGAGGTGAAGAGGATAAGCAGTCAATCAGAGTGCAAGATAATGACTTGATGGGAGAGGGAGGAGCTGGGACAGGGAGAGGTGATTCCTCAATAGGTGGTCATGTGGCATGACCACCATCCATACAGGAGAGAAGGTTTTCAAGATAAAAGTCTCGTTCCTGTGCAGTCAATGATGAAAAGATTGGACAAAAGGTAGGAAGTATGAGTTGAATAGGAAGCCTAGGTACAAGAGTTGCAAAACAATTTAGTATTAAGAGATCAAGGACTCATTCAGACAACTGCCCAACTGCAACATGAAGAGGTACATCAAAAGAAGAGGGCAGGTTTTGTGGAGTGGAATGAAAATGAAGATTTTGAATGTGCACCACAGTATGAAACAAACCAATTAGATGATGCAAAGTATCATCATTTTGATAGAAAGGATTCTCAGAGATAATTCACCAAAGAGTTGGATCAGAGAGGATAGCTGAATAGAGTATAGGCAAAACATGAGGCAGAAGTGAAGAAGGTTGCACAGGATAAGAGCATAAAGGTGAAGGGTCCACAATGGTAAAGGAGTGAGATTGAAGAGTAATAGACATAGGAGTAGATGAAATTAAACATGAAAGGAATGGTTTGTTTGATTTTGAAGAGAAAGGTAATTGAATGAACTGTTAGACCAGTACAAAAGAGAAAACAAGGCAAGAAGCAAAATGGCAAAGGAGAAGAAGACACAAGGACGAAGAGTGACAAAAAAAGGGTGTAACATAGTAAGAGGAAAGAACATATAACAGCTTGACCACTGAGGAGGACACTCATAAAGAGGTACAACACCGCTCAGGGGATTCTGCAGTTACTTTAGAGAATGAGAATGTTTATAGGGAGAGAGAATTCTGGGAGCATGGCAGAGATTTTCTTCAGGTTCCTATGTTGCTTCGGACTGAGAGTATCCCTTCCATGTGGTCAGGTACTAATAGTTACCAGGGTGGCCTTTATATGACAAGATGTCATATCCCGTATTTCACACTAAGTGCAACTCTGGAACTCTGCAGTTCCAACCCCTTTGAACTCCAGTGTGATCTCTACTGTTTTGCATCACCTGACTATCGGACCACATGACATTTCTATATTTGTTCTCCATTGTTCTACTCCTTTCCAGATTAGTCATGTTTTATCTTAGTAATCCTCTGTGTGCCATTCCAGTTACTTCTATAGCTGGTGCACAGCTCCAGCATATGTTCTCTATCCTCCATCTTACTCATCTCACATTCCACCTTAGCAATCCATAGTTAATTGCTATGCGATCTCCATAGTATAAATACTGTACTTTACTTTGTACATCCCTCAGTTTGAATATCAACTTAATCACCTCCTGATAACTCCTTGACTCCTTCTCCCCTCTGACCATCTGATCTCCAAGGACATGAGTACAAGGGAGTGACACATACATCCTACTTCAAGGTCCTCACCCAACTCTGTCATTGCACATAACTCCAACCACTCAAACTAGTCCAGAGGACATCTGGAAAAAACAAAAATGGCTATAGCCAAGGCTAATATATGTAGCATACATTGTCCTCTATAGTCATCTTCAAATGTAACATAGTATGTAGCCTACTGTTGTCTGCATGGCCAGACCATGGACTATATAGACTACATAGTCATAGCAATACTACACAGGCTACAGCTGAACACAGTGGTCTATGGACTATGGGACTATAGTAGGCTACAGGACTATAGAGGATTATAGGACTACAGAGGACTATGGTGACTACATGATCAACCTGATAAATAACTCTAACACTGACATTCCTAACAAAATCTAACCTTGTGTGATCCAAAACAATTATATTTGTCTGCACTGCAATACAAGTAATCTACTGTATACTACTTGTGGTCATAGTGGTGGTGGTGACAGGCACACTGTCACATTGCACACCCCCCCTTCATCCTTGTTGCACTCACCATAATGGTGGTGGCAGGTGCACCGTTGTGTTGCCCACTTGTCTTTATGGCAGTCATAGTAGTGGTGGTGGTGGGAGGCATGCCACTACATTGTCTGGGCTCCCTCATCCTCTTTGTGGTCATGATGGTGGCAGTGGGCTCACTGTTGTGTTGCTCATGGCCTCTTCATCCTCATTGTGGTCACAATGATGGTGCTGGGCATTACCTGCACCCTCCTTGTCTTCATCATGGTTGCTATGGTGGTGGCGGGTATGCAGTTGTGTTTCCCACACCCCCATCGACCTTATTGCGATTAGTGGTGGTGGTGGGCTCACCATTATGTTGCCCCTCATTTTGTTGCAGTCACCATGGTGGTGGTGGTGAGTACACAGTTGTGTTGCCTGCACCCCCATCGACCTTGTTGTGGTTAGTGGTGGTAGTGGCAGGCTCACCATTGCATTACCTGTGCCCCCTTCATCCTCATCCTTGTCCTCATTGGGGTCACCATGTGGTGGTGGGTGTTGCCTGCTCCCCCCTTGTCTTCATCGTGATTGCTGTGATGGTGGTGGGTACGCAGTTGTGTTGCCTGCACCCCTGTCGACCTTGTTGTGGCCAGCAGTGGTGGTGACAGCAGTGGGCTCACTGTTGTGTTGCCCACGGCCCCCTCGGCTTTGTCCTCATCGCAATTGCCATTGTGGGTGTTGCCTGCATCCTTGTCTTCGTCATGGTTGCAGTAGTGATGGTGGTTGATGTGGACTGGGTTGACATGGGTAAGTGGGGTATGCACATTCTTGGATGAACACATACCTACACTAGTGGGTGGCGAGTGAGTGGCATGTAACATGCTCATGGTGTCCTACTGGAGAAACACAAATGTGTGCATGCACTGGGGTGAGCAGTGAGTGCAGGTGTGAATGGTGAGCATGTACTGTACATGCATGCATCTGTGGTGAATTAGAGTGAGTGAGGCCACACTGATGTGGCCTTGACTTACATAATACAGACTTCAAAAATCTCACTAAGTCCTGTTCAACTCTTTTCTTCCTTACCATCACAACCCCACACAATGGCATGCTCACCCACCTCCACCCTCATTGACATCACCTACACTCACTCACACCCATGCAAAGCTGTGCATGCACCTGCAGGTGCATGGACATAGCACATGTCCACATGCATACTATATACCCCGCAAATAAAGTGCATTCATGTCCATCCAAGATAGGCATGCATGCATCTGCAGAGCATGCAAGCACCCTGCTCACCAGCATTCACAATGTGTGCTCATCCAAGCACATGCACACCACACTCACCCTTGGCCATCTAGAAAACACATGCACCTGAAGAGCATGTAACACAAGGTTCACCCAAGTGCAGGACCCAGGTGTGTGCTCACACAAGCATGCGCTGTAGGAGCCTTCAGCTCTCTACGTTTGTAGGGCACGTTCTACAGGTATTCTAGGTATCGTCCATCCGTCGTTCAAGACCTCCATCGTGTCCCGTGTCCATCCGCGTCGATCCAAGTCCAGTCCGGT
>JBBPTV010000183.1:0-36282 GCA_038094275.1 Tubosaeta brunneosetosa | reverse complement strand
GATTAGGGGTCAGGGGGTCGGAGATGTGGAGATGCAGAGGTGCGGAGGGGTGGGTCTTGGCACAGGACTTATGTGTCGCACCCTTGTGTAGGTTCAGGACCCTTTAGAAGCAGAGTTCAGGAGTTAGGAGATCAGGAGTTCGGAGGTGTTCTAGGTGATATTCTGACTAAAGTACAACATAGTACACTACAGAATATTTATACTACGGAGTTGCATAGGAATTGACTACGGATGATTAAGACGGAACATTGAATGACTAAGATTCTGAGTAAGACAGATGAATAGATAAGTGGAGCTGGAGCTGTGCACTGGGTATACGAATGACCGGAGTGGTGCGCAGTTTGGTTACATAAGCGAATCTATACTAAATGAGGTAAGGTCACATGGTCCGGAAGTCAGGTGATGTGTATCTGAGGAGATCACACCAGAGATGGTCTGGAGTTTGACTGGAGTTGACAGGAGTTGGATGGCATATGACACATGGTGACACATCAGATTCTACTGAATCTGACAGTCTGGTCATCGAGTCTGTAGGTTACACCAATGGTGATCACTCTCCTGCAAGTGCCCAGCTAATGAAAGCAACCACTCTTGTGTGGTGTCTCAATGGTAAGTGGTTCTTAAAAGTTCAACCAGGCGGCAACCTTGTGTGGAAGAATCACCCAGGTCTACTTGCATGGTTGTTTCCACACTTGGATCCTTATGGGATTGGGGGCTTCAATGATCGTAATTGCTCACCAGAGCATCATGTCAGTTTTTGTCATAAGGTTCACAATCTCATCTTACAAGATGGTAGTCGGTTTGAGACTGACCCTGTCTTTGCGTTTGTTTGTTGGAATATCTGGCAAAAACAAGAGCTCAATATTGCATTGTCTTTCCACATCCCTCATGATATGCAGACACATTTGGGTGAATGTCTGTACATGATTGCACCCACACTCACTGACATGATTCAGAAGTGGAGTTCAGACTGTTATGCGACTCCTGCCACTGACCTTCAAAAGGAAGCTCTATCATTGCTTTGGTGGTTGTGTTGCATTTCCAATCATATGCTCAGTACATCTGAATATAGGGCTCATTTGTATGTATGGCACTCCTGCATTGTTCATCACCATAAACCCATCAGATGTTTGGAACCTGCTTGTGGGTCTTCTTGGTGATATTCAAGAGACTGACTGGTAACGAATGTCTTCCTTCCAACGATATGCATTTGTAGCTCAAAGACCTGCTGTTGCTGCTTTGGCATTTGACAAAATGATTAGTCGTTTTTTGGACACAGTAGTCCATGTGGATGGAAAATCGCCTGGCCTTTTTGGTACTTTCAACACATACTATGGTATGGTTGAAGTGCAAGGGAAAGGCATGCTTCATTGTTACTTGCTCCTCTGGTTGAGTGGTAACCCAAATCCACAGTTATTACATGACCACATGCAAGCCTCGCCCGAATACAGAGACCAAGTTATCAGTTGGTTAGAATCCAACATTAAATGTGAACTTCCAGGGCAGGATACAGTAATATCTCATGTTAGTAAGCCAAAGCATGAGGACGGGAAACTGGATCCCCACATGAACTGTGCCCCTTTAATCAGTTCCTTGGAGCGTGAACAATTTGAGCTAGAATTCCAGAGATTTGTGACCCGCCTTGCAATCATGTGTAACTGGCATGAGCATACAGATACTTGTTGGAAGCATCTGAAACAAGGGCAGCCAAAGGACGACACACATTGCCGCATGCGCATTGATGGGCATACACAAAGTATGACTGAAATTGATCAAGAAACCCAATCTGTTCTACTCTGGTGGCTGCATCCTTGGGTAAACAACTTCAATGACGTTGTCATCTTCCTCTTGAAATGTTACATGGACATTAAGTGCATTGGGTCTGGTTCTGCTGTGAAGGCCTTGGTATTTTATATCATGGACTACATAACAAAAGGTAGCTTGTCAGTTCATGTCAGTCTGGATGCTGTGAAGTATGCATTGCAGCATAACAATAGTCATTTTGCTGTACATGAAGATGAAGGGTCTAAGCAAAAGAGTCTTTTTGTGAAATCAGTTCATGCATTAATGGCTCACCATGAGTTCTCCCATCAACAGGTTATGAGCTACTTGGTAGGTTGTGACAATTATTACACTGAACATTCATTCAGTACTCTCTCCTGGGATGATGTAGATGAATTTGTATCCTCACAGGAAACAGGTCAACATCCCAGGTTGGTATCAACACAGCAGGAAATAATGGTGTCAATTTCTAATGGGTCGCTAAGCTTGAAGGAGGTCTGACCATGCTTGACTATGTATTCCGTCCTACAAGCCCTGAGTTCACAGAACTGTTACTGTGGTGTTTCATGGAGCATGCTGAAAAGTACCTTGACACACAGAACAAGAAAGTCCCTACCAATGCATGTGATGGCCTCTTTGTGGACAATGAAATGACTCTTAACTCAGGTCGTGGAATGCCATGTGCTCATTTTTGGCAGGGCCATCCAAAACGCGGAAAGTATCTGATTCACTTGCGCTCTGCTCCAAGGGTGGTGGTTCTCACCGGGTGCTCTGTGCCACAAAAAGGTAATTCTGATACTTCTACAGAAGTTTGGGAACGGGCTATGCTCATCCTTCTTAAACTGTGGCAATGTGTTACCGATTTATGACCACTAGATGGTGAATGGAATTCAGCTTTCCAAGATACAGAATTTGCTAAGTATGAGTCATGTATCTTACAAAATTTTGTGGTTGAAAATGAGTGCACTGATGCTAGAGACAATGAACATCCGCCCATCTCTGAACTTATTTCCTTGTCATGCATAAGTAATGGTGATTTCCTAAATGATATGTTGGAGGATTCGCATATGGATGCCTTGAGCTTCGCTCTAATGGAACAGATGGTGTTAGATTTGGTGATTTCGCACTCATATTGTTCATTGATGGCTTACTGCTTCTCATTTCGCTTCCTAGTTGTCACCATTCGATTCCCCATCTTCATTGTGCCTATACCCAACTTTCCCTAGCTCATTCTGAGTTGTTCATCGCTCTGTGCAGTTGCCTCTGAGAGCCCCTGCCCTTACGCTTATTCAGCATTGTGGCTGATCTGTTTACCAGTATTTACATGAAGTGCACATAGAGCCTGTTGTCCACTGTGGTTCCCTCCTTGGTTACTCACTGTGGACATTAGGTCTGTACTTCCTTATTCCTCTGTTAATATACCTTGGTTACTCACTGTGGACATCAGTCCTAGCTCCCAGAAGCCCCTTGAGTCGACCCAACAAGTGGCTAGTCTGCTTCCTCAATCCTCAGCTCTTAACACTGAACAAGCGCATCCTTGATTGCATCAAGAGACTTGGATGCAAAGGTCATGTTGTCCACAAAGACAGGTAGGATGATGTGAACATCACCTTTCGCATACACATAGACTGCAGCATCAGAATAGATCTGCTTATAGCCAAGGGACTCCAAGACAGTGTGCATTTTGTGATTCTAGCCATTTCCACCCTGTTTGGTGCCATAGACCGCTTTCTTCAGCTTGCAGACAATGTCCTTGGGATTTCCCTCAGCAAATCCAGCAGGCTGCTCCATGTAGACATCACAATTGATTTCACCATTGAGGTATGCATAGGAGATGTTGACAGACCACAGATGGAGGTATATTACAGGTTGTAGCCCAACATCTGCTCTAAAAGGCAATAACCCCTACTCTTTGCTCTTTAATCGTCAGGTTAATCCTACTGTATTTTGACCCTTTGAATGCATTGCCTATGCTCTTGTACCAAACAAACAACATGATGGAAAATTCCAATCCCATGGATGAAAGTGTGTACTACTTGGGTACACTTATGGACAGCAAGCCTACAAACTCCTTGACTTGGAACATCAAACCATCATCTCTAGCTGTCATGTCATATTCAATGAATCTGGCACCATCTCCAACACAGAAGCTGCTCCTTGGACTTGTGCATCCAAGGGTCAGTGGGAGAGACTGACATCTGAACACTTCTGAAAAATGGAAACTCTGGAAACTCTGGAAGCAGATGATGCAGAAGAAGACCCATGTGAGGGACCCTTTCCAGGAACAGTGGGAGAACAAAAGAATTGGATGACATTACTGCCACCACTGACAAACTCAGCCAACTCCACCTGGACAACCCATCACTTGAGAGTCCTCCAACAGAAGTTCTTTTGACTACCAGCCCAAATCCATCTTCTCAAAAGCAGGCCCAAGCAAAATTCTCCCGTTCTACAGAAATTATTGCAGATGTTCATAGAATTAGCCATGCACAAAAACTGGCAAATAAAAACCAAGACTACTTCCAGATGTTGGAGGAGGAAGCACACCAAAAACAACCAAAAGTGGAACTGGAACTGGAACTAAAAGAGGAAGCAAAAGAGGTTGAAGTTGAAAAAGTACTCTTAACTCCCGAAACAGATGTGGAAGAAATCCCTGATACCCCAGAACTTTCTGGAGCCTTCTACAGCATTCAGGATGATTTACAAAAGTGGATCTTTGCTGGAATTGCCCACAGACCCTCTGGAGATAAACTATCAAATTCCATAAAGGAAGCTTACATGCAATCAGATGCTGACTTCTGGAAATCAGCAGTTGAGGAAGAGTTACTAAACCTCAATGCAAATTATGTGTATGAAACTGTTCCATTACCAGAAGGTGTCAAACTGATCACTTCCAAACTGGTATTCTGGATCAAGTATGATGAAAATGGAAAGGTAGAACACTACAAAGTCTGGATTGTGGCATAGGGATTTATGCAAAAGGAAGGAATAGACTATCAAGAGGTTTTTTCCCCAGTGGCAAATCTTAATTCTGTCTGAACCATTGTTGCTCTTGCAGCCAAGCATAATCTGGAACTTGATCAGATGGATGTCTCCACAGCATACCTAAATGATAAACTTGAGGAAGAATTATATCTTCTATCTTCAGAAGGTATTCTGATCCAACCTGGATATTGCTGGAAACTCCAAAGGTTACTCTATGGCCTAAAGCAGGCCAGATGAACATGGAACAAGACATTGGACAAAAAGCTTGGAGAACTTGGCTTCATTAACCTAGATGCAGAAACATGCTTGTATGTTCTCCACAAAGAGGGCCAGGTATGCTTCCTTATCATCTATGTCGATGACCTCCTACTTGCTGCCAGTTCCTGGTCATTCATAAACTTGGTAAAGGGAACCCTGTCAACAGCCTTTAAGATGTGAGACCTTGGAGAGGCAAAATTCATTCTAGGGTTGAAAATCCGATGTGACTGAAAACTCAGCACTATATGCCTAACACAATCTTAGTATGCAAAAACTGTCCTCCAAAAAACCAGAATGACAGGTTCTAATCCTATATGGACACCAATGGTTCACAGCCTTTCCCTTTCAGCCACAGATCCTGTGGACGATACCAAAATCACTGAAATGATAATAAATGTGACAAAAGTTTCCTACCTTACTGTCATCAGTTCTCTGATGTACCTTATGCTCAGAACCTGCCTGGATCTCACCTATGCAGTCAAAACACATAGCTGTTTCAGCTCAGCACCAAAACAATGCCATTAGAAAGCTGCAAAACAAGTCCTTCACTATGTATGTGCAACCATGGACATGGAACTCTGATATGATGAAAATGAAGTCACCATGGACATGGACTTCCATGGCTATTCCAATGCTAGATGGTCACAACATCCAGACAATTCCCAGTCCGTCTCTGGATTCCTCTTCCTCAGCAATTGAGGAGTAATCTCTTGGTCAAGCAAACTACAAAGCATGGTTGCCTTATCCACCACAGAGTCAGAATACATTGGACTTAGCAATGCTGGCCAACATCTTGCCTGGCTCAGAACATTCTTTGAGGAGATTGGACATCCATAGACTGGACCCACCACTCTTCATTGTGACAACCAGGCAGCAATCATACTTTCATAAGACCCACAGTTCTGTGCCCAGACCAAACACATCCAAAGAAAATACCACTTCATTTGGAATGACCTTGTAGGCAAAGGAGAAGCAGTCATCCAGTATGTTCTAAGTGGAGATATGGTTGCAGATATCCTCACAAAGCCACTCACACAAGACCAACATTGGAAATTTGTGTGTGCAATGGGGCTACAGTTGTGCTTGAGTGGGAGTGTCAAAGTGTAACTCCATATATCTTCCAATACTTCCGATACTTCCGATGTTTCCAGAATTCCTGTGCTTCTGACACTTCTGGAAGTTTCCTGCACAGCCACTTCCGATAGTCTTGAAGTGCTTCTTCTGCAGGAAGACTGGAAACACCTAGTTTTCAATACTTATTCCATTTACACTATTTTGAACATTCCAGAGTTTTATGCAATCACAACTCTCCCCATATTTTTAGCTTTACATTACTTTTCTCTCACCTCAGTCATGTTTCACACCATGGGCAGTGACTAAGGTGAGACTTCAGCTGTTTCTTCATTGTAGTTCTAGCTAATATACTGTAGTGGGCACACCTGCCCTTACTATAGATTTAACAAGATGATGTGTATCTGAGGAGATCACACTAGAGATGGTCTGGAGTTGACTGGAGTTGACAGGAGTTGGATGGCATATGACAGGAACATCAAAGGGTATTGTTAGGGGGAACATAGACCCATCCGTTGTAAGAGAGGACATATTTCCAATCAATCATCCAATGTCAGATGGCAGTGGGTAGGTCAGGGGAGAGGGCAAGGACTCTGGTTTTAATGAGGGGGTTGTTGGCAGAGGCAGAGGTGATATGATGAGTGAGGATAGCATCAACAAGGTTGATAAAGAGTGATGGTTGTAGGAGAGTAACTCCTTCATTATTGGATGTATTGGATAATGGGAACAACTCAGGTTGGCATGATAGAGCATTAGGATCTGTGAGGAGTTTTCCAGGAACATGGATAATTTTTAGGTCAAAGTCTGCCAGGTCAAGGAGCTATCTGGCTTGCTGGTGATTAAGGTTCTGAAGAGCACAGAAATAAAGTAGATTGTTGTGATCTGTGAAAACTTAGGTAGGAAAGGGGGATCTATGAAGGTAGTGTCACCAGGTTTTCAGGGCACAAATGATAGCAAGGAGTTCATGATCATAGATGTTATAGTTCTGTTTAGTGGATGAGAAGAATGTGGACATGTAGGAACAAGGGTGCCAGTCACCATTGGAATTGGTTTGAAGAAGTATAGCTCCAGATGCAAATTTCAAAGTGTCGGTGGCAATTACAAATGGGTTAGCAGGATCAGGTAGTTGGAGAATGGGTTTTGACAGGAAGAGCTCCTTGAGGAACTCAAAGGACTGTTGGCAAGTAGGGGTCCAGGACCAGAGGTGATCTTTTTTGGTGAGGTCAATGAAAGGGTGAGCAATAGAGGAGTAATCTGGGATGAAGCAATGGTAGAAGTTTGCAAAGCCCAGGAATGACCGGACTTCTTTCAGCTTGGTAGGGACAGGCCATTTTGTGATGCCATCCAGCTTGATGGGGTCCATAGTGAGCTGTCTGGGTTGGACAATCATTCCAAGGTACTCTACCTTAGGAGTGGAAAACTGGGCTTTTCTAGTTTGAGATGTAGGTCAAGCTTGGTCATGTGCTGAAGTACCTGTTTGGTATGCTCAGTGTGAGTCAGGTTATCAGGGGAGATCAGGAGGTCATCCATATAGATAACTAGCCATCCTTCAGTAATCATATCTCGAAAAGAGTCATTCATGAATTGTAGGAACATCACTGGGGAATTGGTGAGTCCAAAGAACATCACCATTGGTTCATAGAGCCCCTTGTGGGTGATGAAGGTGGCTTTCCATTGGTGACCATCATCTTTGATGCAAACATTGTTGTACTCTCATCAGATGTCAAACTTGGTAAAGACTTTGGCATCCTTGAGTTTTTTGACAAGATCAGAGATCAAGGGTAGGAGGTATGCATCTCGAATGGTATGTTTGTTCAGATAGCAGTAGTCTTGGCAAGGGCAAAGCTTGCTGTCCTTCTTTTTGATGAAGAAGGAGGAGGAGGCTTGGGGGAAATTCAACAGACAGATTTTCGCTATGTTGAGGTTTTCTTTCAAGAAGTCCTCAGTGGTTTTCTGTTCATCTGGGGACAAAGAGTAGACTTTACTAATCTTGGGGACAAAGGCATTGTGAAGGTTGATCTTATGATCATAGGGTCTGGATGGAGGGACATGGTCAGCTGCTTCTTTGGTGAATACCGACTGATACTTAGAGTACTCAGGTGGGAGGGTGGTCTTCAGTTTGGCAGCTTCAGCAGCCATGGTGAGTTCAGTGGTGGTGGTGAGACAGGTAATAGTAGTGTTTGGGAGGAAGCATGATCCACAACAGATGATTCAGTAGAGGGTTTGGTTGTCTAAGGCCCTTTGGATGTACTGTGGCTCTGTTTCCTTGTCTAGGAAGTCATAGAGTCATCCATCATAGACTGTGTCAATATGATGATGTTAGTAAGGAGGGTCAGAGGAGGGTCTGAAGAATCCATTGTGTCATTGGGAAACTTCTATAAAGAGTTGATTGAGCTCTTTGGATTTGTCACAGGATTCAGTGATGGTAAGTGTCTAATCAGCCCAGTCTATGGTGGGGTTGGTGGTCCAAAGTGGATAACATTCTTGCTTCCACAGGACATGAGATGGAAAGTTGTTCATTGGGCGATCCCTTCTATCCCAGTGAATAGGGTACAGGTGTATTTGATTCTGCCATTTTTGTTGGGAGTTTGGTCAATGTTCCAGACAGGGATGGAGACATCAAGTTTCATTGTGGAGAGTTTATGTTTTTGTACAAACTACCAGTCAATGCAGTTGAGATCAGCTCTGCTCTCTACAAGGGCTTGGATGTCAACAGTTTTCATTGTGTGTGTGGGTTCCAGGAGTTGTAAGGCAATGCACATAGATTTCTTGGAACAAGATACAATTACAGGAGCACAAGTAACAGGGGAGACTTGCATTGTCTGAGGTCCCTAGTTTAAAAACCCAATTCAAAAGAAAAGCCAACTTGTTTAACTAAGGTCCCTTTCTCTTTATCATCATCATTATCCTCTGTGTCCTTAAGGTCAGAGGTGGAGTCATTGTTGTCCTTGACTTGCTGAACCTTGGTAGGTTTCAAGGGGAAGGCAGGGCAGGCACCACTGAGGTGCCCAGACTTCCTACAATGGAAGCAGAGCCCTTCCTTGTGGCATCTCTCCTTCTCTTTGGCAGTGAGTTTGGGAACTCTTACTGCATCAACATCCATGGCATCAGGGTCTTTCTTGTAAGCAGGAGGAGAAGTCTGTAGGTAGTTAGGGTGAGAGGGGTTCTTGTTTCATCAGGTAATTTCCTGACCATGTTCCCACTGTGTCTGGAAGGACACAGCTTTCTTATACCAGTCATCAATGGTGGAGGGGATAGTATCCATCTGAAGGATCTGTTTCATCAGAGGAGGGGGAATTCTGGAGGCACAGTAGAGGACATTCTGATCAGTGATTCCAGTGATAGTGACTTAGTTTTGGAACCTAGCATTATAGTTGGTGATAGAGGGGACATAGTGCCCCTTTTTGTCCTTGGTTATACAAGTAGTGGAGAGCCAAGCAATGGCATTCCCAGTGGTATCATGGTGTTTGAATGCCAATTCAAACTTTACAACAAACTCAGCAAAGGTTCTGAAGGTCTGTGTGGTCAGGGCTTGGTCCCTAAAGGTATCTGCCCAGGTTTGGGCAGATCTTTTGGTCATGTAGGATAGGGTGAAGGCAATCTTCTTCAGATGAGAGTTGTAGACATCCTTGTTGACTTCCACATAGAACTGCACTATCAGCAGACCCAAGGGATGGACTTGGAATAGTCTCCATCAAAGGGGTCGGGTACATTAAGACAGAGTTTGGTGGGTCTAGAAGACATGGGTTTTGATGTAGACTTTGCAGGAGTGGGAGGGGCAGCAGTAGGAGCTGTGGCTATGGTGATCATGGGAAGGAAAGCAGAGGATGTCAACAGAGTGGGGTGTGAGACTCATTGGGAAAGAGGAAGTGGTTTGTTGTCAGGAAAGGTGGTGAAGTGATGGAGTTAATCTGTGAGGGCAGCAATGTGTTCTTGTTTAAGGAAGTGGGTGATGGGATTGTCTGTCCCAAGGGTTTCAGAGGTGTCTTTGAAGAGACCAGGGAGTTCCTTCTCTGTCTTAGAGTTACTAAAATTGGGAGTGGTACTTCATTGCTCCTAATAGGGGTCAATGAGCTTAGAGGTGGATGAGAGGTGTTCAAAAGGTCAATCAGTCAATAGCTGGGGTCACCTGACTGGAGGGAGCCTAGAGGACAAAATGGTTGCGACTTACACAAGGGTAATTGCAAAGGGCAAGTTAGACCTTTTGTTACCCCAGGTAAGATCAAGTGTAGCCTCAAGGATCAAGGGTTCAAGCTAGTTGCTTGTCTCTGCAACAAGAACACAGCCTTTCACTGCAGTGGGATCAAAGGGGGTCAAGAGTTCAAGGAGCACTTCTCATTTAGAGGAAGGCACAAGTTCTCTGTCAAGAGCACAAGGGGGACAATGGAAGTACAAGATCAAGATTGAGGAGGTCTAACTTAGGGTACAGGGTTTGTACTCAAAGGTTTATATACTAGGTGGAACAAACAAAGGTAAACATAAGATGAGTCATGAGTCATAACATGTGAAAGATGGAAGAATGAGTCATGAAGGAATAAGCCTGATGATGAACAAATGCGATGAAGTCAGATGGGTGGGTCATCATGGAAAAGAAACATGTTTGTGTACACAAATGTTCAAAAGGAGAAACAAAGAAAAGAAAATGTTGTGGAGAGCTGAGAATTGAGGAAGCAGACTAGCCACTTGTTGGGTCAACTCAAGGGGCTTCTGAGAGCTAGGATTGATGTCCACAGTGAGCAATTAAGGAGGGAACCACAGTGGAAAACAGGCTCTATGTGCACTTCAAGTAAATACTGGTAAACAGATCAGCCACAATGCTGAATAAGTGTAAGGGTAGGGACTCTGCAACTGCAGAGAGTGATGAACAACTCAGAATAAGCTAGGGAAAGTTGGGTAAAGACATAATAAAGATGGGGAATCGAATGGTGACAACTAGGAAGTGAAATGAGAAGTAGTAAGCCATCAATGAACAATATGAGTGCAAAATCACCAAATCTAACACTCCCCCCTGATTGTGCAACTCTGCAATCAATCAACTCCCCCCTGATCTAGAGAGTCCCATCATCAGGCAGTATTGCAACATTTTGGGCCAGACCAATGGCTTGGTCAACAGATCAGCAGGCATCTCCTCAGTGGGAACAAATGTAGGCGAGATCAAACCCTTCTCCACAGTGTCTCTCAGCCAGAACCAATGCAAGTCCAAGTGCTTCATGCGACCATGGTGCTCAGGATGCTTCACCACTTGAATAGCAGACTGGTTGTCAATATGGAGCACAGAAGGAACAGGTACTGCAAAGCCCAACTCCCTGAGAAGCTGTTGAAGCCAGACAATCTCCTTGCCAGCTTTGCATGCAGCCACATACTCAGCCTCTGTTGTAGAGAGAGCAACGATTGATTGGCACTTCAACATCCAGGATACAGCACCAGTCCCAAACTTGACCAAATAAGCGCCTATCAAGTGACCAGACTCTTTGCCATTATGGTTCACATCAGAGTATGTTGTGAAAGGTTCTGTGGTTGAAGGATCAGGAGCATAGGTGATACCATAGTCCATAGTGACCTTGATGTAGCAGAAGAGATGCTTGACAGCATTCCAGTGGGCCACTCCAGGATCTGTGAGAAAGGATGCAAGTCAACCAACAGTGTATGCAATATCTGGGCAAGTTGTGCAAGAGAGATACTGGAGAGAACCAACTGCACCACCATAGTCAATAGATTGCATGAAATGGTGCTTCTTAGGGGTCCTTAGAGCTTGCTCCTTCGAAAGAGTGGCATGATGATCCATGGGGGTAGTGACAGGCTTGTAATTGGCCATATTGAAGTGACTAAGCATGTTGACATAGTACTGGCACTGAGAGAGGGTCAAGGATCATTTGGAGCAATCCTTGTCAATCTTGATGCCAAGGATCTCCCTGGTAGGGCCAAGATCACAAATTTTGAAGTGTTTGCCCAGCTAGACAAGCACATCCTTGATCACTGGGAAGTCACTTGGATGCAAAGGTCATGTCATCCACAAAGACAGGGAGGATGATGTGAACATCACCTTTCACATACACATAGACTGTAGCATCAGAATAGATCTGCTTATAGCCAAGAGACTCCAAGACAGCACGCATCTTGTGATTCCAGTGATTTCCACACTGTTTGGTGCCATAGACTGCTTTCTTCAGCTTGCAGACAATATCCTTGGGATCTCCCCCAGTAAATCCAGGAGGCTGCTCCATGTAGACATCAAAGTCGATTTCACCATTTAGGTATGTATAGGAGATGTCAACAGACCACAGATGGAGATCATGGATTGCAGCCATGGCAAGAATGATGTGCAGAGTGGGAAGGTGAACAGTTGGGGTGAAGACCAGATATTCAAATCCTGGATGCTGATTGAATCCCTGGGCAACAAGACAATCCTTATAGCACTCAAAGGCTGCATCAGCATGGAACTTCTTAGTGAATACCCACTTAGATCCAATTATAGGACAATCCTTTGGTCTCAGAACAAGATCCCATGTGCCATTAGCCTTCTGTGCAGTGATCTCATTGAGGGCAGCCTGTCTCCAGTTGTCTGCATCAGGGAGCTTCATGGCCTCAGGATAAGATTGAGAGAATGGTGTGCCATCATTGAGAGCAAGGGCAAGATCAGCATCCTCATCTTCATCTTCATCATCAGGATCATCAATCAACTGAGCAGGACTGAGCTTCCACCTGGCTCTGGGAGTATTCCTTTGCATAGCAGGGAGGTGAGCACTAATGCCAATAGGTGTTACTGGCACTTCTGGAGGTGGAAAAGGAGGTGGAGTGCATTCAGGAGATATAGCAGGCACAGGATGTGGAGGATTGTGATCAGGGAGAGGCTCCTCAGGTGCAGGCTCACCAGGCAATAATTTGACCTCCCCCCCAAAAGCTGGCAACTAAGGAGGTGTAGGATCATCTGAGTACACAGACAGCAAGGGCAGATGATAGGGCACAGGAATAGAGGGTAGGACAGGATGATATGAGTATGAATAGTAGTCAGAATGTGACACAAGTGAAATAAGTGCCAGAATCCCTTATACACAGAAGGGAAAATGGTGATTTTTGGATTCTATTAGGCTGTGAATGAAGTAAATATGAACATAAATGGCATATGTAGTATATTAGACATCATTAGCTACAATAGTGATCAACTCCGGAGCAACCTTGCACATGGTGCCCCATCGAAATTGGTTCTCCATGTACTTCACACTCTCCCTCACATGTTTGGTACAATTCGGCGACAACTCCGTCATATGAGTGATCAGAATAGGAACAGTCATCCTCTGCTCAAGCATAAATGAGCACTGCTATGAGATCGCCCTCAGCAAAGTCCTACATGTACTGGAGTTTGTGTTATCCCTGATCTCCATACCAAAATTGTCCAAAATGTGATTCTGCACATCATTCTCAGGAACATCGAACTCCTGCTCAGTAAGGAAAGGATGTCACACCATTATGCTTGGACATCACAAGAACAGACTATACTATGCTGCAGTAACTCTGACACACACTCCAGACCCCAGCCTCATCGCTGTCGACATAAATATCCTACATCACTGACTAGGACAATCTCTGTACTGTGGATTCAAACAATGGTATGAAAAGGTCAACTGCAAGGCATCAACAAACTCACCGGAACTCCAGAGTTCTGCAAACCATGCACCATGGGAAAACTAAAGAAACTGCCCTTTAAATCACATGAGTATCCACACACCTCAGCTCCATTACAAATGGTACACACAGATGTTGGAGGTCCAATAACTCCACAATCCCATGAGGGCTACAGATACTGGCTTCTAATCGTTGATGACTACAGCCATTTTCTGTGGATTTATTTCCTTCAGCACAAAAGTGAAGTCTGTGACACCTACCTTCGCTGGAAGTCTGACATCCAAAACTTCCTCTGTATGGAAATCACTACGGAATGTTGGACTTGCATGTCCAGTTTATCTGGAGCAACAGGGGGAGTGAGTACACAAACAAAGACTTCAAAGATGTACTCTGGAGTGAAGATACACTTCTAGAAACCTCTGCACCATATACTCTGGAACAAAATGGACTAACTGAATGCATGAATCAGACATTGTCACTTCTTGCCAACCCCATGCTCAAAGACTCCAAACTCCTGAAGTTCTTTTGGACAGATGCAATGTCCACTGACACATACATCTCTGCACAAAGTCCAACCTCCACCCTCAATGGAGACATGCCATACCATGCCATATTCAAAAGGCCAGTTGACTCCACCCTATTCCAACCTTTCAGATGCATCAGATATGCTCTAATCCCAAAGGAACAATGCAAAGGAAAGTTTCGAGCTCATGGGCAAAAGTGTGTTATGCTTGATTACACACATGGACAACAAGCATACAAACTCCTAGATCTGGAATGCTGGACCATCATCTCCAGTCAACATGTCATGTTTGATGAAAGCAAAACCATCTCCAGCTCCAAACCCACTCTTTGGACTTGTGCATCCAAGGATCAATAGGAGGGGCTAAACACACATCCAATGTGAATGTTTGCCAAGACAACTCTGGATGAAGAGGAGGAGGAATAAACTCCTCTCCTTTCAGACCCAGTGGGAGAGATTCACAACACAGACAAAGTCCTTGATCTTGTGGACAAACTAAGCCAACTCCACCTTCAAACTCCAGCTTCTGAACAAGCCCCAACTCTGTCACAAACTCCAGTACATCCTCCTGTGCAGATGATTGGAGGAGTTCAGAGGGGCAGTCATGCATGATTACCAATGCACTCTAGATGAGGAAGCAAAACAGAAATGGAGGGAGCATAAAGACTCTACTGAGGAAGCTGAAATCAAAAACACCTTAGAACCTGCAGAGTCTGAATAGGAGACCTCTGAAACTCCTGATGTGCCAGGAGCCTTCTGCAACTTTGATCAAATCTTTGCCAGAATTGCAAATGGATCCATGGAGGAAAACCTATCAAAAACCATAAAGGAAGCCTACCAATGTCCAGATGCTGTAACACTTGGTGTACTCAAGAGGACGTTCAACTTTAACTCCAGAGAGGTGGATGCTCATGAAGAGGTACCACAGTGTCTCTCTTAGCTAGCTAAGTATGAACCAAGGACAATGACAAAAGAACATGCTGGACATGATGAGAAGATACCAAGGACTAGAACAATGGATATGATGGAGATTGTAGACTGAGGGTGAAGGATATCAACTAGAAGGTTGATAGACTTGAGAATCAATGTTGAAGGAATGCTTTGTTAAGAGCTGAGGATTGAGGAAGCGGACTAGCCACTTGTTGGGTCAACTCAAGGGGCTTCTGGAAGCTAGGACTAATGTCCACAGTGAGTAACCTATATTAACATAAGAATAATGAGTGTTATGATTCTTTTTCTTCCTCATTCTTCCTAAGACACTTCTTTCTTCATTCTTTAGTTCTCCTTTGTCTCATCATCAGTGATGAGTCTCTTGAAACTATCAACACTTCCTTCGGACAATAACTCCAACCTTTTGTCTCTCAGGTTTGTTTCTTCTTCTGAGCAGCATCTCTGACTGTTATCTCATCCTCTCACCTTTCTTCTCCTGATGACTCCCTTGTGTACTCATTTCCATTTCAAGGTAGATGACTTGACTCTGCACTTTCTTCTTTTGTCTTGTCTTATCTTGCTTTCCCATTGGACAATTAGCTCCGCAGCCATCTCTCTCACGATGGCGATATTTCCCCACTTTCCATAGCATTCTATGATGTTCCATTCTCCCATGATTAGAACATATAAATACCCGATCACCTATATTATAGTACTTCACTCTGAATCTACGATCTTCGTTGTACTCATTCTCTGTCCTTGAGTGACTCTCAAGACCCATGTGCTCTCTTGTCATTGACCTCTGTCCTCTGTCCTTGGTTTGCACTTAGCTTGCTAGGAGAGACACTGTGGTACCTCTTCGTGAGTGTCCGCCTCTCTTGGGTTAAGTCGAACGCTCTCTTGAGTACGCTTCGCATTACAATAAGGTACAGACCTGATGTCCACAGTGAGTAACCAAGGAGGGAACCACAGTGGACAACAGGCTCTTTGTGCACTTCATGTAAATACTGGTAAACAGATCAGCCACAATGCTGAATAAGCATAAGGTAGAAGCTCTGCAACTGCACAGAGCGATGAACAACTTAGAATGAGCTGGGGAAAGTTGGGTATAGGCATAATGAAGATGGGGAATCAAATGGTGACATCTAGGAAGTGAAATAAGAAGCAGTAAGCCATCAATGAACAATATAAGTGCAAAATCACCAAATATAACATGCTTAGAACTCAAGAATTGTTTAAAGAATAGGTAGCACTAGGTTTGTAGATTCTGAGTGAGGAACTAGTATCCAGGCAATTTGGTATATGAGTGTTCTAATCATGAGAGAATAGAACACTATGGAATGTTATGGAACATAGGGAGACATCGCTGTCATGAGTGAGACAGCTGCAGAGCATATTGTCCAATGAGAAAGTAAAGATAGGAAGAGACAAAAGAAAGGACTGTGGAGTTGAGTCATCTGCCTAGGAATAGAAATGACTATATGAAGGAGTCATCAGGAGAAGATGGGTGAGGTGATGAGATGGCAGTCTGAGATGCTACTCAGGTGAAAGAATAAGCCCAAGAGATAAAGATAAGAGTTACCACCCAAAGAGAATGTTGGTAGCCTCAAGAGAGAGTCAATATAGTTGACAAGAAGCAGAAGGATTAAATGGAGACAGTGAGAGAGGCAAACAAAGAAGAGGAAAAGAATTGTAACAGATGCAGATAAATGGAGATCCATGGTGGAGGAAGAACTCCTCAGCTTAAACACAAACCACATTCATGAAACCATGCCACTTCCAAAAGAAGTAACTCTGATCACCTCAAAGCTGGTCTTCCAAATCAAACACAATGAAAACAGAAATGTAGACAGATACAAAGTCCAGATCGTCATGTGAGGTTTCACTCAAAAAGAAGGCATAGATTATCAGGAAGTATTCGCTCCAGTAGTAAACCTCAACTCCATATGGACCATCATAGCCCTTGCTGCAAAGTACAACCTGGAATTGGATCAAATGGATGTATCAATTGGATACCTAAATGGAGAACTGAAGGAAGAGTTATACCTTCTACCTCCAGAAGAAGTACCCATTCAACCCAGATACTGTTGGCAACTTTGGAGATCATTATACAGACTTAAGCAGGCTGGCCAGATGTGGAACAAGACCCTAGACAAAAAGTTAGAAGAACTTGGCTTCAACAAACTAAACATGGAGACATGTCTCTACATCCTCTGAAAACAAAATCAGGTCTGTTTCCTAGTCATATACATTGACAATCTACTCCTTGCTGCCAGGACACAAAGTTTTATGAACTCCATAAAATCATCATTGTTGTCCACTTTCAAAATGCACAATCTTGAAGAAGCAAAGTTCATTCTAGGAGTTGAAGTCTGACATAACTGAAAGCTTTGTACCATCTCCTTGTCACAAACCTAATACACACAAACCATTTTTCAGTGCACTGGGATGGCCAACTCCACTCTATGCCAATCTCCTATGCTCCATGGCCTGTCACTATCTGCAAATGATCTGGAGGATGATTCCACAATACTGGAACTAAGGTGTCATACCTAATGGTCATAGGTTCACTCATGTACCTCATGATGGGAATGGAACCAGACCTTGCATACTCCATTGGAACCCTGAGCTGTTTCAGCTCTGCCCCCAAAAAATGCCATTGGAGTGCCACAAAACACATTCTGCATTATGTTCAAGACACTGTGGACATAGAACTCCAATTTGATGGAAATGAAGTGTTGCTGGACATGGACTTCCATGGTTTCTCAGATATTGGATGGTCACAAAATCCCAACAACTCCAGGTCTGTTTCTGGATATGTCTTCATAAGTAATTGAGGTGCCATTTCCTGGTCCAGCAAACTACAGAGTATGGTCACCCTATCTTCAACCAAGTCAGAGTACATTGGACTCAGCAATGCAGGCCAACACCTTGCATGGCTTTGGACTTTCTTTGAAGAAATCAGACACCCATAGACTGGACTGACCACACTCCACTGCAACAACCAAGCCACAATCATCTTATGCTGGGACCCACAATTCCGCACTCAGACAAAACATATCCAACAGAAGTACCACTTTGTCCAAGATGACCTGGTCAGAAAAGGAGAAGCTGTGGTACAGTACATTCCTACCAGAGACATGGTAGCTGATATTCTCACTAAGCCACTACCTTGCAAGTAATATTGGAAGTTTGTAAGGGCCATGGGTCTACAACTGCACTCAAGTGGAAGTGTCAAAGTATGACCTCCAGACAGCTTTGGAGTTGTACATGCGCCAACCCTGGCTGTTTCTCCTCCATTTCTCACTCTACCACTTTCAAACTTACTTATACCTATTATAGTATAGTCATACCTCATGTCATTTGCTTGGTGGCACTCCTAGTTCCTCTGAACATGCACTACTGCACCTTTCATGTTTCCTGATCTGGTGCACCTATTTTCACCTATTCCACTCCAGAGTTTTCTGGAGCTACACATGTGCTTGTCTTTGACACTATTTACTTTTCAACTCCTTCCTCTCACCTCAGTTGTGCTCTATACTTGCAGCACAGTCTGAGAGACAAGGAGTTCATTGCAGAAATCAGGACTTGAGTGCTCAAGGGGGATGATCTGTGTTCCCTGAAGAAGGTTGGACATGGGAGGGGGTGGACACCAGAGAGGGTGCAAGGTGTCAATCTCTTGACTAAGACAAGGTCATTTGGGAGAGAGCTCATCAATCTCAGTACAGTAATCGTCAAGATCTTCTTCTTCTTCATCAGTTCACTTCCTCTTGAGAGTAAGAGGAATGGAGGTGGGCAAGGGGTAACAGGCAGAGTTGTCCCAGAGCCAGAGTCCTTGGGCTCAAAGAGAGGTTTTGATTTCATAGGACCAGAGTTTGAGGTCTATCTCAAAGGTGAGTTGATGAAGGTGGGCTTTGATATCATCATGGTAGGAGAGGACAGAGGAGGAGGAAGAGGTGACAGCATTGTTGAAAGACATGGTGCAATATAAAAATGCAAAAGGATGTTTGAGGGTCTAGGGTTGACATAGCATCAGTATCGTTCATGGAAAATGAACAGAAAGAGTGCAGTCAGTGCCCATGACAACACCAACATAGTTTCCCCATAGGGAGTGGCAGCCACGAAGGCATATGACAATGTGGATGTGTGCTGCTATGCATACTCTCCTGTGCTTAAAGCAGCAAGGAGGTGGTAGGTGCAGTGAGCACAACACTATGTCTGTCCTGTGCACAAAGCAGCAAGGACTGACTAGGCAGAGCTGACCTGTGGCAAGTTTGGATGCAGTTTAAGGCACTTCCTCACTGTGCTGATCAGGGCTCATAACCTTTCAAGCAGAGCATTACACAGAGGGTGAGGGTTGAAGTGACTCAATTAGTGTTGTGCTTGCTGTTGCAGGGAGTGGGTACACAGTAGTTAGAGGTAAAGACTCTATTTGAACTCAGACAACTGAGTTCATATTATATACTATATGATTGTATTACATAATACTACCTAATAGGTTGAACTGGATGTTCAACATCTAATGTGTGCTCGAGAACTTGTTTGGGTGCAGAATTGTCTTTGAGTGGGAACAAGTATTTGTATTGCAAGGTAGGAATGGTGTTGGTAGTCAGAGGAGGATGAGTCAGATTGATGTTGGCCAGATTGACAGGAGGAGGAGCAGACTTGAATGATCTGGCCAGAGTAGAAGCAGACTGTGTAGGATGAGCAAAAGGTAGATTGGAAGAGTGACTAGATGATGAAGAGGCATTCTGCAACTCAGGGGATAGGACTTCCTTGGTGACAGTAGGTGCAGGTCTCCTGTGAGGCAGTACTTGAACACTATTGAAGCAGACACATTTGCCCTTAGGATTCTTAGCCTTGTCTGCTTGGAAGTTAGCCCATGCTTGAGCTAAGTACAGTTGAAAATTGTCATCAGCAACAACAGGTGCATGATCACTTCCTGTATCCACTTTGGTGATCATGAACGCAGATGTATTGATGTCAAGGATTGCAGGAGTGTCTGGATACACAGCAGACAGGATACTGGTAGTGATATGCATAACTGGATTGGACGAGGAGGAAGAAGCCTGTGAGGATTGACCAAGACTGTGATCAATTGCATCCTTGATGCAATGACCACCCAGAACATGAGGGATTTCTGATCTGTCTGGCATGTAGAGTTGACCATCACTATCATGAATGACCTTGCCAGTGTTGATGTACTCCATACAGACCTGACAGGTATGCATGAAGTGTCTGGGACCAGCACAGAATTTGCAAACTGCTGGCAGACATGCAGCCATGTTAGACTCCACTTTCATAGATGGTCTGGATGCATATGTCAGCTGAGGGATAGATGGGGGTATGACAGATACATGAGTTGGATGGTAAAAGGGCTGAGGAAAAGGTGTGGATGGTGATGTGGTGGCAGGGACTGTGGCAGAGGCAAGTGCTGTATGAAGTGCAGATCCTAAAAGAAGAAACTTGGTGGTGGTGACAACGTCCTCAATAGGATATGGATCCTCTGGATGAAGGTCTGGCTTAACAATAGATAACTGGTGGTGGATCCACTCCTGAAGCATGGTGGGGAATCCCATGAGGAAGTACGCATTGTGATCCAGAGTTGAGAGCTTCCGGTTATTGACAAGACCAGCAGCTATCTTCTGGAATTTCCTATTATATTCACTGAGATTGTCTTGGGTGCACATTGGCTTCTTTTTGGTCATTGACTAAATATTGAAGATCAGCATGGCAATAATGATCAGTACCTTCACAACCTGGATATAATTTTTTAACAGTGGCACAAAAATTGTCCCAGTCTGCAGGTTGGTTAGTGGACTTGGGGAGCATTTCCCAAACCTTGGCTTCATCTAAGTCTGCATAACAAATAGCAGCTTTGATTTTTGTGGCTTTGTTGAGGTTACCATGAATGCCTAAGAAGTCAATATCCTCTAGATAGTGAGGGAGCTGAGATGGCATCTTGCCATCAAATTTTGGAGCATTGGGTGTGCCACAGAGAGGCATATAGAACTACAGGTTGGCCATTGGAGCTGGGTTTTGAACAGAATGGGCTGGAGGAAGCTGTTGAGGGTAATCGGGTAGACGAGCAGGATATACAATCAGATTAAATGGATGGGAAACTGGATTGAAAGCCAGTAAGAAAAGTGGAATGCGAGAAGAGGTCAAAGGTAAGGGTGAAGGTTCAACAAGAGGGAGGGGAGAAATGAGAGAGGTGCTAGGATCTTCAGTAGGTTTGAATAGAAAATAAAGGGAAGGTGAAGGAGAACGACTAGGAGGCTTGGATGGAATGAACAAGGAGGGAGAGTCAAGCAGAGTCAAAGGGGAAAGTGGAATGCTTTCAAGAGAACGCAAACTTTGTGAGGGAGAATGAGGAGTGGAGGTAACAAACCTGCCCAGAATAAATGGTGTTGCTGATGGGGTTGAGGGAAGGCTGATGCAGAAGTGGTGAGCTCTTTCTGGAGTAACTGGAGCAAAGAACTTGGAGTCCTGTGAAATGTTTAGTTGATGAAAGTAAGAAACAAGACCCTTGAGCTTGATGCACTGAGGCATGGGTCAAAGTGTCCTTCTCAAGGACCAAGATGAACCCCTTGTGGTGGGCTCCAGTTGTAAAAATGATAAATGGGTAGGTGGTACCACTGTCACATCCAGGGAGACCCTCTTGTAGGCAGAGGAGACTGGTAGAAAAAGGGTGGTGTGAGCTAGGCTCATCCCAAGGGGTTTGTATGTAGGTACTGTAGAGAGAAGGGGTAGCTAGATGACACCTAGCATAAAGGGAGGGTAATCTGATGTAAAAACTGAATTGAAACGAACAGAGAACAATGAGTCCAGTCCAACAGAAACCAGATAGACAAAGACAGATAGTACAAATGACAACAACAACAAGAGGAGAACAGACAACAAACAAAACTGGGAGTAAGAGAGAGATATATTGCAACCACATGGTACAAGGCTTTATAATCCAGGTATTTCCCAGGACTTTCGAAGCAGGAAGATCTAAGGAAGAATACCTATCTACAGCCACAAATCCCAAGACAACCCACCAAAATCAAAGCAGAAGAGATATGTGTGGTAGGAAAACAAGATCTAAAAAGATGAGAAGCAATAATGAATGAAAAGAGACAAATGAAAAATGTCTGACCCAGATACTCAGTGGGTGGACTGTGCGGACTAACTGGATACCAACAATCTGAACCAGACTGAACTGGATCGATGTGGATGGACATGGGACATGATGGAGGTCTTGAATGACAGATGAACGATATCTAGAATACCTGTAGAACATGCCCTACAAACATAGAGAGCCAAAGGCTCCTATAGTGATCAATTGATCAGAAAGAAACTGAAGAGCATCTAGATACCTACAACATGCATAGATAAATACTCGTCTATAGCACTCATACTGAGCCTTGCCTTTTAGAGAAAGTTCACCATTTCCCAGTCATCTGAACTAGTGAAGGGATAGTAGGGATTGGCCAGCCAGTGCTCAGAGTATTCATGCTGATGAAATTGTGAAACAAATGTCTGACCAACTTCATAGATAGTGGATGCCCTGTCATAGTAATCTACCACCCAACCATGAGAATAGCTGTTTGGGAGGGAAAGGGGATCCACCATACAAGCATCTTCATCAGCAGGTGCTACAAACAAGGTCAGAGTGTAGGTCCCAATCTGGCTGTGTGTCTTGGAATAGGGTGGGAGCAGAGAATGCTGATGGTGAGCATGGGATCAGGGGCAGACCATCTTTTGGAATGGGATGTACAACATGATAACAATAGTTGTCATCATGGCATGCTGAGCAAGGCTGTTGGAGATGGAAGGTAACACCTTCTGGCAAAGAAAAATGCTTCAGACACCTAGGGCAACTAGGCATTGCAATATGAAGAAGATATGACATACTAGTGTTGACCTTGATGGTTGAACATTGAAATATGGGTTGCCACAAGGCTTTCACAGCCTTACAGAGGCAGGGTGTTGGCAGCCCTCAGAGAGATCTGATATTGGTCACAAATGGCTCCATCTACCCTGTTCTCACTCCATGTGCTTTCCATGTTTAGTTCTTGTCAGGCTTGCTTAGTATTGTGACACTTAATGATTTCAAGGCCTTCTCACTACATTTTCAATGACATGTCAATGACAAGAGAGTGTTCTGCATTGAAGCACAAGTTGGGAGAGGGGCAAGCAAGATTTGGACAAGGGTGGCAGCACTTGGCAAGAACTCCTACTCATGTACTAATTGCATGTACTCCTTGCCAGCAAACTAATTATTATGGCTTTTTTTTTTTCTTTCTGCAACCATTGTAATGCCATCGAGCATGGAGAACAATCAGCAGCATCAATCAGACTCACCTGGATTGGCACCTGACAGCAAGGTGACAATAATATAGACCCCTGTTCTTTCATATAGAGCTCTCCAAAGTCAGTCTCCAAACACTGGCTTCATCACTGGAATGCCTGGGGCAGACACTGTTACACTTGGCCCTGGTAAGGTCGAGCGTAGCCTCAAGGGTCAAGGGTTCAAAGTAGTCACTTGTCTCTGTGACGAGAACACTGCCTTTCACTGTAGTGGGATCAAAGGGGGTCAAGGGTTCAAGGAGCACCTCTCATTTAGAGGAAGGTGCAAGTTCTCTGAAAAGAGCATGAGAGAGACAATGGAAGTTCAAGGTCAAGATTGAGGAGGTCTAACTTAGGGTACAGGGTCTGTACTCGAGGGTTTATATACTAAGTGGAACAAACAAAGGTAAACATAGAGTGAGTCACAAGTTGTAAGACAAATGAGTCATATCATGCGAGAGAGACAGATGAATGAGTCATGAAGGAGTAAGCCTGATGATGAGCAAGTGTGATAAAATCGGATGGGTGAGTCATCAGGGAAAAGGAACATGTCCATGTACACGAATGTCCAAAAGGGGAAGGAAAGAAAAGAAAACATAACATTACCCCCGTACTAGAGTCGAAGCTCCAAAGAAGACACTTTAGTAGTCATTCCTGGTAGGGGACCCGGTGATGTTGTCCCAAGCTGTCTGATCCCAGATGTTCTCATGATCTATTGAAGAAGGGGGATGAGGGGAAGCACTATGACGGCAGTTGCGACAAGGAGGTCTTCCTCCAGTGATAATGCAAGCGGTTCATCGACCACAATGGGTGGAGGAGGTAGAGGATCTTGGAGAGGTCGGCGGTGAGGACAGAGTGGGAGATGTTCCAGGGCTAAACGTAGTGGCTCCTCGGACAATGTGAGGGCAGTCAGCTTAGGTATGACCTGGGCAAGTATGAAGACAGAATGGGCATTGATATTCAGGACAGTCGACACGGCGATGCCCTAGACACCTGCATGAAAAACATGCTCTAGAGTACCTTGGATCTTCTGGCCTAAGGGGTTGGTCTCGGATACCTTCCCTCCTAACACACTCTCTAGCCATGATGGTTCTGAAGATAGCATTTTCTTCAGTGGTCAGAGGAGCCGACAAGGCTTCAGGAGTGGGAGGAGTAGGGGTAGTTTGTGGGACAGGAGGCAGTACAGGTTGAGGAGGGGAGGGCAGCACCAAGGTCTCGAGCAGACATTGTTGTGAAGCAGCTAATTCTTGGAGGTATCATCACAAGTCCTCACAGAACTCGTTGTATCCCATTTGGAAGGCTAGGGTGGCAGCAGAATGATGGATAGCAGCCTGAATGGCTCGGGCACAAGTAACTGCACTGTTCAGCCAACCTGGGGATCCTGGGTCAATGATGGAGAGGAGCTCATTCTGCTGAAGAATAAAGGTGAGAGTGGTGAACGGGGAGTCGAGGTCTATGTAGTGTTTGATGGGACTAGCTAGCCAAGGGTCGTTGATATATTCTAGGAGGGTGGTCTTGTAGGTTTGTGAGGGTTCAGTGATATGAAGCTGGTGGGCATAGATAGGGACATCAACCGAGACTACAGCAGAGGGGTCCAGAGATCCGGTGGATAGAGGGGCAGGGACATTGTCTTCAGTGGCAAGGGACGTATGCCAAACATGAGGTTGCAAGGGAGGAGGAGTAGGAGAGCTAGGAACTTCAGGAGTGGGGGCGACGAAGGACGAGGGCAGTTCAAAGTCATCTGGGGAGTAAAGTTCTGGGGTAACAGCTGGGATGTTGTAGATGTCTGCAACACCCAGTGAAGGAGAAAGGACTAGAGTAGAAATGGACAGCAAAGAGGGAGACGAAATGGAATCATCTAAGGTAGTAGAAGAAGCAATGGAGGAAATGGAGGCAGGGCGAGGGTGAGGGTATTCTATAGCCATGGGTTTATCTTTTATGAGTGTGGATGCAAGTGGTAGGAGGGGAAGGAGCATGGGAAGGAAAATCTGAAGGGTGGAGTTTTTTATACTCTTCTAAGGCGGACTTGGCATTTTTCAAGTTCCGTTCTGGTTGCCAAGAGTCTTCTTCAGCGGTGTATCCCTTCCATCAGATCAGATATTGGTGGGCTGTCAGCCTTCCATGATGTCGTAATATCTGCTCCACCTCCCATTCTTCTTCGCCATCAATCAACTGCAGAGGTGGAGCTGGGAAGTTCGGGCTGTGGACGGCATTTTTGTGATAGGGAGACAAGTGGGAAGCGTGGAACACAGGGTGGATCTTCCATGTTTTGGGGAGACAGAGTTGGTAGATGATCGGAGAGAGAACCTTTGTGACTTCGAAGGGTTCTTCTCTTTTGGGAGCGAACTTTGGGTTGGTGATAGAGCATTTCAGGTTTCAGGCTTCCAACCATACCTTGTCCCCTTTGGCAAAAGGGACAAACTTTTGACGGGTGCAAGAGGCCATAACTTGTTGAGCTAGTTTGTGAGCAGCCAACGCCTCATCTCTGGCAGCAGAGAGCTCCTTGAGACGGGATTCTACTGCAGGGATGTTGGTTTCGGAGATTACTGTGGGAAGGGCATGTGGTTCAAAGCCAAGCATGAGGAAGAATGGAGATTTGTTGGTGACAGAATGAGAGCGGTGATTGTGTGTGAATTCAGCATGGGGGATCATTTCAGACCATGAGGTAGGGTTGTTTTCACAGAAGATTCTCAGATAGGTTTCCACTTCTTGGTTGACACGTTCAGTCTCTCCATCGGACTGGGGGTGATATGCAGTGGATAGGGAAAGGTCATAGTTCAGGAGTCATCCAAGTTCTTTGGCAAACGCGGATGCAAATTGTGGTCCACAATCAGAGATGATCTTGTCATAGAGGCCAAAACGTAGGTATACCTTGTGGAAAAAAAGGGTGGTGATCCCTTCTGTGGTAGCAGTTTTCTTGATAGAGCAAAGAATTACCCCCTTTGTAAGCCCGTGGTCGACCACAACCAACAGGGAATCAAAGCTGCTGGAGAGGGGGAGATCAGTGATCATATCACAGGATATTTGTTGGAAAGGACGCGAGGATTTGGAGGAAATAGGAACCGGGGGAGGGACAGTAGGATGAGTGTTTGCTTTATTCTGTTGACAGGTAGAACATCCTTCAACGTATTTGTGAACATAAGTTGCGAGGCTAGGCCACCAGAACTCGGAGGACACCAATTGATGAGTTTTAAGATAACCCAGGTGGCCGGCCATGGAGTGATCATGGGACTGTTCCAGGATGGAATGTTGAAGGGTATTTTTGGGGGGAACATAGACCTGTCCTTTGTAAGTGAGAATGCCACCATCATATTTCCAGTCAACCATCTGATGACGGATGGTGGCAGGCAAATCAGGAGAAAGGGCAAGAACTTTGGTTTTAACAAGGGGGTCATTGGTGGAGGCTGAGGTAATGTGTTTAGTGAGGGTGGCATCAACAAGATTCACGAAAAGTGATGGCGGCAGGAGGGTGACTCCCTCATTGTCAGAAGTATCAGAGGAGGGGAACAAGTTAGGTCGATGGGATAAGGCGTCTGGACCAGCAAGAAGTTTTCCAGGGACATAGATGATTTTAAGATCAAAGTCAGTGAGGTCAAGAAGCCATCTGGCTTGTCGTCGATTAAGATTCTGGGGGCACAGAAATAGAGGAGATTCTTATGGTCGGTGAAAACCTGGACCGGAAATGGGGATCCATGAAGGTAGTGTCGCCAGGTTTTCAGAGTGCGGATGATTGTGAGGAGTTTGCAATCATAGATATTGTAGTTGCATTCAGTGGAGGAGAAGGAGGTGGACATGTAGGAGTAGGGATGCCAATCACCGTTAGAATCAGTCTGAAGAAGTATTGCTCCAGAGGCAAATTTGGAAGTGTCGGTGACAATTGCGAATGGCTTTGCAGGGTCGGGTAGCTGGAGGACGGGTTTCGACAGGAAAAGCTCCTTAAGGGATTCGAAAGATTGCTGGCAAGTGGGGGTCCAGGACCAAGGGTGATCCTTTTTGGTGAGGTCAATGAGGGGACAAGCTACAGAGGAATAGTCCGGGATAAAGCGGTGGTAAAAATTGGCAAAGCCCAGGAACAATCGAACTTCTTTCAGCTTGGTTGGGACAGGCCACTTCGCAATACCATCTAGCTTTACTGGGTCCATGGTGAGTTGTCCAGGTTGGACAATCATCCCAAGGTATTCCACTTCAGAAGTGGTGAATTGGCATTTCTCCAGTTTAAGATGTAGGTCAAGCTCAGTCACACGCTGGAGCACTCGTTTGGTGTGTTCCATGTGGGTCTGCTTGTCAGGGGAGAAGATCAGGAGATCATCCATATAGATGACCAGCCATCCTTCAGCGATCATGTCACGTAACGAGTCATTCATGAATTGTTGGAAGGTCGCCGGAGAATTGGTGAGTCCAAAGAACATCACCATTGGTTCGTAGAGCCCTTTATGGGTGATGAAGGCAGCTTTCCACTGATGGCTGTCTTTGATACGGACATTGTTGTACCCCCATCAGACATCGAATTTGGTAAAGACCTTAGCATCTTTGAGTTTATCGACGAGGTCAGAGATCAGGGGCAAGGGATACACATCTCGAACAGTATGTTCATTCAGGTAGTGGTAGTCTTGGCAAGGGCGAAGCTTGCCATCCTTCTTTTTGACAAAAAAGAAGGAGGAGGCTTGGGGGGAATTGGATGGGCAGATCTTTCCTGCCTTGAGATTCTCTTCAAGGAAGTCTTCAGTGGCCTTCCGTTCGTCAGGAGATAGGGGGTAGATTTTACTGATCTTTGGAACAAAGGCGTCATCTAGGTTGATTTCGTGATCGTAAGGTCAGGATGGAGGAACATGGTCTGCAGCTTCCTTAGTGAACACGGACTGGTATTTGGAGTACTCAGGTGGAAGGGTGGTCTTTGGTTTGGCTGCTTCAGCAGCCATAGCGAGCTCAGTGGCTGTGGTAAGGCAGGCAATGGTAGTGTTTGGGAGGAAGTGCGAGCCACAACAGATGATTCGGTAGAGAGTACGGTTATCCAAAGCTCTCTGGATGTATTGTGGTTCAGTCTCCTTGTCAAGGAAGTCATAGAGTCGTCCATCGTAGACCATGTCTATATGGTGGTGTCGGTAGGGAGGATCAGAGGAGGGTTTGAAGAATCTGTTGTGTCAATGGGAGTCTTCCATGAAGAGTCGATTGAGCTCCTTGGATTCATCACAAGACTCGGAGATGGTGAGGGTTTGGTTCGCCCAGTCTATGGTGGGATTGGTGGTACGAAGCCAAGGGAGCCCTAGAATAACATTTTTGCTTTCGTAGGACATAACATGGAAGGTGGTTCATTGGGCTGGTGAACAAGGTGCAGGTATACTTGATCCTGCTGTTCTTGTTGGGGGTTTGGTCCATGTTTTGAACGGGGATGGGAATGTCAAGCTTTGTCATGGAGAGTTTATGTTTTTGTACGAACTGCCAGTCTATGCAGTTCAGATCAGCCCCGCTATCCACCAGGGCTCGAGTGTCAATGGTTTTCATTGTGTGCGAGGGTTCCAGGAGGTGTAGGGCAATGCACATAGATTTCTTGGAACAAGATACAACTACAGGAGCACACGTAACTGGGGAGGCTTGCATTGTTTGAGATCCCCAATTTAAAAACCTGATTCGAAGGAAAAGCCAACTTGTTTGACTGAGGTTCCTTCCAGCTCATCATCATCATCATCCTCAGTGTCCTTTAGTCCTGGAGGGGGGTCGTCATCGTCTTTGACCCGCTGGACTTTCATGGGTTTTGAGGGGAAGGCAGGGCAGGCACCACTGAGGTGTCCAGTCTTCCTACAATGGAAGCAAAGTCCTTCTTTGCGACATCTCTCCCTTTCCTTTGCAGTGAGCTTCGGAACTCTGACTGTGTCGACGTCCATGGCATCAGAGTCTTTCTTAGAGGAAGGGGGAGAAGCCTGTAGGTAACTAGGGTGAGAGGGGTTCTTGTTTTGTTGGGCAATTTCTTCTCCTTGTTCCCATTGGGTTTGGAAGGACACAGCTTTCTGGTACCAGTTGTCAATGGTGGTGGGAACGGTGTCCATCTGAAGGATCCGTTTCATCAAGGGAGGGGGGATTCCAGAGGCATAGTAATTGATCAGGACATTCTGATTAGTGATTCCTGCGATAGCAACTTGGTTTTGGAACCTAGCATTGTAGTCAGTGATGAAAGAGCATAGTTCCCTTTTTTATCCTTGATCATATGTGTGGTAGAGAGCCAAGCAACAGCGTTCCCAGTGGTGTCATGGTGTTTGAATGCCAGTTCAAACTTGGCAATGAATTTGGCAAAGGTTCCGAAAGTTTGTACGGTCAAGGCTTGGTCTCTGAAGGTATCAGCCCAGGTTCGGGCAGATCCCTTGGTCATATAAGACAGGGTGAAGGCGATCTTCTTCAGATTGGAGTTGTAGACATCCTTGTTGACTTCTACATAGAATTGTACAGAGCGGAGCCAAGGGATGGACTTGGAGTAATCTCCATCAAAGGAGTCAGAGACATTGAGGCGGAGTTCAGTGGGCCTGGAAGTCATTGGAGATGACTTAGATTTTAAGGGAGTAACCATAGTGGTAGCAGGGGTGGTTGCTGTGGCAATCGTGGGAAGAGAAATGGAGGGAGTCAACAGAGAAGGACGAGAGACCAACTAAGGAAAAGGGAGCGGGTTGTCGTTGGGGAAAGCAGTAGAGTAGTGGAGCTGATCAGCAAGGGCTGCTATGTGTTCTTGTTCAAGGAAGTCAGCGATAGGGTTGTTGGCTACGGGCGTCTCAGAGGTATCTTTGAAAAGACCAGGGAGTTCCTTCTCAGTTTCAGAGTCACTGAACGTGGGAGTGGTGCTTCGTTGTTCCTAACATGGGTCAGAGGTAGACGAGGGGAGTTTAAGGGGTTGGTCAGTCAACAACAGGGGTCGCCTGACAGGTGGGGGCCTAGAGGATGAAATGGTTACGACTTACACAGGGGTAGTCATGAAGGGCAAGTTAGACCTTTTGTTACACTTGGCCCTGGTAAGGTCGAGCATAGCCTCAAAGGTCAAGGGTTCAAAGTAGTCGCTTGTCTCTGCAACGAGAACACTGCCTTTCACTGCAGTGGGATCAAAGGGGGTCAAGGGTTCAAGGAGCACCTCTCATTTAGAGGATGGTGCAAGTTCTCTGAAAAGAGGATGAGAGAGATGATGGAAGTTCAAGGTCAAGATTGAGGAGGTCTAACTTAGGGTACAAGGTCTGTACTCGAGGGTTTATATACTAAGTGGAACAAACAAAGGTAAGCATAGAGTGAGTCACAAGTTGTAAGACAAATGAGTCATATCATGTGAGAGAGACAGATGAATGAGTCATGAAGGAGTAAGCCTGATGACAAGCAAGTGTGATGGAATCGGATGGGTGAGTCATCAGGGAAAAGGAACATGTCCATGTACACAAATGCCCCAAAGGGGAAGGCAAGAAAAGAAAATGTAACAGACACACCACCATCATTCCCTTCCTCAGATCCCATACCACCTCTCCAGCCTTTCTCCAGTTCCAGGCATTCTTCTGTGGCTCCTCAAGCCTGATCTGGATTCATTGTTGGTACCCCCACTGCTGTTGGCACTATCCATGCACAGAACACCGCTCTAAGCCAGATCTTGAACATGCTGGCACCTAGGAGAGGATCACCACTGGCATCAAGGGCTTTAGTGCCAGCCAAAGTTAGCTCAGAAGGTGTAAGCATATTTATTTGTTCCCCATGTCAAACTTGACCCAAGGTTAACAACAATTTGAAGGTCCATGACAGTGAGGACCTCTCAGACCCTAAGCAATCAGAATTTGAACAGCAAGATGCTCAACTTGTGCTGGAGGTTGCACATATTTGTCGCACCATTTGTCAACTTGAACAAGATTTGGCCATGGCAAAGAGCAAAGAGAGCACTGCCCTCAGCAATTTATATTTGCATCAGGCTAAAGAGGCAGGGAAGAGACTGGCAAGTGCTGAGTACAATGTTGGTCATGTGCACCACTCTTTGCATGGCATCAGTTCTGTCAGTCCCAGCACAATGTCAAATGTTCTGTGCAGGCAGAAGCACCAGCATTTGTCTTCTACCAAGGGTAGTCCTCTCACTACTGGTATGTGTATATTTTAAGTCATAGAGTCAGTTGTTGACATTGATCACACTCTCAAGCATCCATTGCAGTTGAGATAGGCAGTTCAGAGATGTAATTACTGTTGTTTGCAAATATTGCTGTGTGGTACATACTTCCACTTAGTCTACATATATGACTAGTTGTTGAATAATGCTGCTGTGTGAATTGAACCTTTCAAATGAGTCCAAATGTCTGAGCAGCAAGTCCACTACAACCACCACCCCCACAAGTAGTAGTGTGCATACTACAATGCCCTTGCCCTACTGCTATTATGAGAAGAAGATGAGGGCAGCACAATTGTGCACAATGACTGTAACAATGGTACACTATAGGTTTCTTGTGCTTGTATTGATCTAGTTGGGCAGGTAGCAGGCCAATGGCATACCACCACCATCAGGGGGTAACATAACAGTGGATGCCCACCACTGCCACAATGCAGTGACAGCAAGGAAGGCACAATTACTACCACCATGAGGACATTGATGTCAATGGAAAAGGAGTGCAATGAGGCAGCATCCCACCACCCAACTCAATGTCCATTAGATCATTGGGATAGCATGGGTGACAGAAGGCAAGAAAGATAAGGGAGATGAGGATGACACAGGTGCATGCTCCCATTATCACCCTCATGATGATGAAGGTAAGCATGACCCTGGGACATGCTCACCACCACCATGATGGCAAAGGCATGGAGAAGGGCACTCTCACAGTGATCCAGATGATGAGGGTGATGACAATACATCTACATGCTCTTACCACCACTATGACAACGAAGGGGCAAGGCTGGCACAATCACATGTCCCTGCACCAAGTCTATGATAGAAGGCACAAGGGCAACACAACTGTGTACCCCCACTACCCCTATGATGTCAACAAGGCTGAGGGCAATGCAACTATGTGCCCTCACACCAAGTTGATGACAGATGGTGTGAGGGCAACACAACTACATACCCCACTACCCCTATGACAACAAGGCCAAGGGCAACATGACTGAATGCCCCCACACCAAGTTAACAACAGATGGTGTGAGGGTGGTGCAACTGTGTACCCCCACTACCCCTATGATGACAACAAGGCCAAGGGCAACATGACTGAGTGCCCCCACACCAAGATGATAACACAGATAGTAAGAGCAATACAGCTGACCTAGGATGACAAGGAGAAGGGCAAGAGGGACACAATCACATGTTGCCATACCATGGCAATGATGAAGAGGTCAAGGGCAACACAACCACATACCCCCAACCAAGATGACCATGATGAAGCTAACTGAGTGCCCTTACACAGAGATGACAATGGAGATAGTGAGGGGGCTCCCCTATACCAAGATAACAATGAAGGGGGTGAGGTGACAGTGGCAACACAACTGCATGGCCCACCACCTCTATAACAAGGAGGATGGCTAGGCACAAGCTCCATCCCCCACTACCGCTATGAGGATGAAGAAAACGAGGGCCATGCAGCCATGACAATGCAATGACTGAGAGTGACACAGGCATGCCCCTTGTCAGGATGATGGCAATGGTGCAGAGGGCGAGGTGGGTGTGTGGCTCTCACCACCACCTTGACAAACCACTAGTGCACAATGAAGGGTACAACAGCAACCATTTTTATACTACATAGCATTTGAATATATATTTTTCCCTTCTGAATTCTTCAAATACTCAACTTAGTATGATGAATTGGCTGTGCATGGTTTTCAGGACTACCATATATTAAAGCTGCTTACCCCAGCATTCTGTATCTTTGTGTATCTGTAACACATTGTGACTGCTGTGTACCTGTCATTCTATTACTCTGGTACACCTGTGCGTCTGTGACATGCTGTAAGAGCCTGTAAGGCTGTGGTACTGTACACATGTGTTTGATGTGATAATGTATGAATGTTGTGTGGCTGTGAATTACTTGTGATTATTCTGTAAAAGAGTGGACAAGTGTGGTTTCTATGCCTAAATCATGTTTTGCTAATGCATTTGCAGAGGAGGGGAGGTGTGTGGATGTTCATGCAATTTGAAAGGGAGTTTCTTTTGTTTTCCCATGGTACATGGTTTACAGAACTCCAGAGTTCCAGTGAGTTTGTCAATGCCTTGGAGTTGGCCTTTTCACATCATTGTTTGGATCTATGGAACAGAGATGTGTTCTAATTGGCAATACAAGGTGTTTATGTTGATAGAGATGAGACTAGAATCCAGAGTACACATCAGAGTTACCATGGCATGGTATAGTCTGTTCCTAGGTGTCCTGAGCATGATGGTGTGATGTTCTTTCCTTACTGAGCTGGAGTCCAATGTTCCAGGGAACAATGTACAGAATCTTACTTTGGATAGTTTGGGAACAGAGATCAGTGATAGCACAAACTCCAGTACATGTAACACATTGCTGAGAGCAATCTCATAGTTGCATTTATTCACATTTGAGTGGAGGATGACTGTTCCTATTCTGGTTGCTCAAACAACAGAGTTGTCACTGAATTGGACTGGACATGCAGGGGAGAGCATGGAGTACATTGAGAACCAACTCTGATGGGGTACCATGTGTGAGGTCACTCCAGAGTTGATGATGATTGGCTCTTCTAGTGCGTTTTTGGGATTGGACAAGACATAGGCCTGAATGTGTTGGTATAAGGCTGAGTCTACATGGATACTAGTTACATTCATTTTGTCTGGCAGATCAGTATTTGGACTACAATCTCCTTCTGCCAAGTTTGCCTTCTTCTTTTTGTACTAGTCTTTCAACTCCTGTGGCCATCACTTAGAGCTCTGGCATTCCTCTGTACTATGTCTGCTAGTCTGATGGTACTCACAATGCCTTACACTTTTCTTCTTCTGTTCTCCTTTGATGTCAGTGGAGTGGGTGGAGGCAGATTTGATGGAAAGCTTCAGTCTGGTGTTTTCAGAGAGAATGCAGATCTCAATGGAGTTAAAGGAGAGCTTGCTTTCATTGATGGTGTTGATGATTGATGATGAAAAGATGCTCCATTCCAAAGTTTTTGGGAGTGAGTGGAGGAGGATAAAGGCAAGGATTTTGGGGTTGACAATGTACTTTATCCCTGCTAATTGAGTCTCCAGAGCATGGATGGATGTAATATGCTCAGAGATGTCAGATTTTCTGTCCTACTCTGATGTGAATAACTGGCAATAGAAGTGATAAGTGAAGGGGAGGCCCAACTTCTGATAGAGTTCTAAGAGTGCATCCAAATCCTTGGCAGAGGTGTAGGACTCCATCTGGAGGAGGATCACGTTACAGATATGATCTTGGATGATACTGTGTGCCTTTTAATCTCACTCAATCCACTATCAGACTTTGTCTCTGGAGCTAATCATGATAGATGCAGAGCTTTGTGGTTTAGTAGAGGCAGAAGCAGAGGTACCAGTGGTTTGGAAGATGTTTGTACCAGGTACAACTCCAAGAACCTTTTCCCTACAGAGTTTGGTGGAGATATGCAGTTTCCATACTTGGAAATTTTTGGGTTTGAGTAGAGTGGGGCACTTGATGATTGAGGAGGTCTTAGAGAGCATCAGAGTTGTGGTTGGGATATGACAGTAATTACGCTGTGTGAGTGGAGTTGTGTGAGGTCACAGAGTGTTATGCTAGTGTGTGCTAGCAGGGCTTATAACCTGTTAAAGTACCTAAATAGAGGCAGCAATTGCCCAACTCAGACTGTGCTGCAAGTACAGAGCACAACTGAGATGAGAGGAAGGAGTTGAAAAGAATTAAATAGTGTCGAAGACAAGCACATGCTTAGCTCTGGAAAACTCTGGAGTGGAATAGGCAAAAATAGGCATGCTGGATCAGGAAAGATGAAAGGCACAGTAGTGTGTGTTCAGAGGGACTAGGAGTGCCACCAAGTGAACGACACAAGGTATGACTATACTATAATAAGTATAAGTAAGTCTGAAAGTGGTAGAGTGAGAAATGGAGGAGAAACAGCCAGAGTTGGCATGTGCACAACTCTGGAGTTGTCCAGAGGTCATACTTCTACCTATTATAGCATTGTCTTGCAATGTGTTGATTGCTTGGTGGTGCTCCTACTCCCTCTGAACATGCATTACTGTGCCTTTAGTATTTCCTAATCCAGTACACCTATTCTTGCCTATTGCTCTGGAGTTTTCTGGAGCTAAGCGCACACTTGTCTTTGACACTATTTAATCCTTTCAACTCCCTTCTCTCACCTCAGTTGTGCTCAATACTTGTAGCACAGTCTAAGGTGAGAGCCTTTTCTTAGCTATCCAATACTTGGTATTTACTCTGTCTTAGTTGGGCAATTGCAGTTGTGCTTGATACTTGTAGCACAGTCTGAGTTGGGCAATTGCTGCCCCTATTTAGGTACTTTAACATCATTGAGCTGGGAAACTTTTCAAGGGCATAACTGGGGCAGATTGGTCATTCCAAGGGTTTGAAGATAGGTTGCTCTGCAACATGGGTGGTCCACCCCTTGGAATGGCAATGCTCCCCTTTTACTTACATCATCTTCATGTGTCAGCTTACTTACATAACAGTATGTCCACTCACTCACCCTAGCCCTATTGTCTGCACCCATGCATCAGCAAATTGTCAACTCAATGTGCAGGTTTGGACAGTTGACTACAAATGTTACAGAGCTATGGCAAGGTCCCCTATTGTGCAGACAAGCTACAGCCACCACAGGCAGTACAGCCACCCTTCGAA